>CAJUYI010002857.1:0-27564 GCA_910591695.1 Galerucella pusilla | reverse complement strand
AAGAATTATTGCAGGTTATCTAACAGGTCATACCCCGTTAAAAGATCCCCTGCATAAAATAGGGTTATATAACGGGGACCTCAGGTCCGGAACTGTTCTGTGGAATCACAAAGGATTACATAAGAGGGGAAATCCGGAACTGGCTAGACAAAGAACATCAAATTAAATGGAGGTTGACAGAAGGTCATCTTCACACAAAAAGTCTACTGAAAAAGGTAAACAAAGAACTCTCAACCAGTTTATTGAAACTGAGCAAGAGACACTTGAAGACAGTAACCGACCTGGTTACTGGACATTGCACTCCAAGGAAACATTTGTACAGAATGGGAATAGTAAGTGAACCTTTCTGTAGGAAGTGCGAACTAAGGGATGAAACACCTATTCATATATTCTGCTCATGTAAGAACTTAGAAGGACTCAGACAGAAGCATTTTGGAAAGGAAACTATACAACCATCAGAACTACTTAAAATCCCCCCAAATAAGCTAGTGGCCTATATAGAGGACACGAAACTTTTGGAGTGGAAGTAGATAACATTGGGAATGGTACAATGACTTAGGTCAAGTGCCCGGGCTGTTGAGCACAACCCAAACGTTTGAATGAATGAATGAATGAATGAACGGGGACCTCAGCTGCAGACTATGTGGCATGGAGAACGAGACCGTGACCAATATCTTGTCTGACTGTGAGGCACTGCACTCGAGGAGACGGTCAATCTTCGGAGAGGCCAATGTGCCACCTGAAGTATATGGCACACATCCAATGGACCTATACCGTCTACTCGAAGGTACGGGGATAACTGGATGGGTGGACTAAATATGGGAGCAGAGTACAATAAGCCAATAGGCTGCAGTACTCCCGGCATCTGAACGGCTCCCAAAATGGAAAAAAAAAGAGTAAGAATATATAAATATTTTGTCAAGTCGTGGCGGTCAAAGGAAGTTGGCGTTGCCAAAATGGAAGCGGTCGCTGGCAGATGACAGTTGTCTTATGGACAGGGTTGGGGATTGGAAGTGGCTAATGAGACGACGAACGGGAATTGAAGAAGGATTTGCGATTTTAGTATAAAAGTTGGAACAAGAGGATAGACATGTTAAAAATGTTATCTAGAAAACGTATAAATAGGGATCTAGGATTTTGATCTCTAATTTTGTGTTCAGGAATCAAAACTGAACATTAATTCCATGAAACTCCATTTTTTTTCCAGCCTGGGGCACAAATCCAGCAATAGTGTACATAACCGAAATTGGGAATCCGAAAATTAGGATGTCTCTAATGCAACTTGGTTCCGCATACGTCTCATTAGGTATGTAAGTATTTCCATTTAATTATCCACTATAATTCCATAGTTTTCTACAGCCTATTTGATTACCTCCACTTTATCATTTAATCTTAAAATCAATTTACGTCATTTGAGAGTTGCATTTGCAAAAGTAATAGATTTATCCAAGCTGTTTCTTCCAGGAATGATCTTTACGTATTTGGCTGGATGGTATTTGCATTGGAGAACGGTAGCTTGGATCTCCAATATATTTATTTTACTCACCGGTTTATCAGTGTGTTTGGTGCACGAAAGTCCTCTCTGGTTAATATTTAAGGGAAAATTAAAGCTCGCTAAAAAGTCTTTGAACTGGTTTTACAAACATCAACCAGATCCTACAGGACAAGTAGGTAATTTTTTCCACTTATTAAGTATTCAAAATAATTAATAACTTTTCATAAAATGTACCTAGTAATATTAATGGGATAAACTTTTATTTCAGGAAGAAACTTTTGCTGAAATTCAATTTAAAATTCTGAAGAAACAAGATGAAGAAGCTCAACAAAAGCGGAAGAACAAAGGAACATTTAAAGACATAGCGAAAGAGTTTATGAAGCCCAGTGGATACAAACCGCTCATAATCATGTGCCCCTTATTTTTCTGTCAGCATTTCTCTGGAATATACATCACCATGTTCTATTCTATTAGCTTTATACAGGTTAGTGATTCTATTATCTTCACTTGAAAATGACAATTGTTACAGAAAACTGCAAAGCCGAGAAGGTTGTTTGTTAATATGAATTTTGGTTTGTGTTTAGTTGTGGAGATGTCGCTATTATCACATTCTCAACATTCCCTTCACTGGGGTAAATGTACTAGTGTGATGTCAGCGTCATTTCCAGTCCAGAGTTATGCTCTCGAAGCTTTTGCACGGAGGTTATCTACCTTGTACTGATGAGGCGCAAATACATTTGCTTTTATATAATTTTATTGTTCTACATACAATTTATTTTGCTTTATATCGATTTATTGTTTTTAGGAAGCTGGAACTAACATTGACGGATATTTTGCTTCAATAATGATTGGAGTGATTCGTTTCATAATGGCAACTTCTAATGTTTTTATCTTGAAATATGTCAACAGGCGAACAGCTATAATGGTTAGTTCATTGGGAATGGCGATATTTATGTATATTTCTGGTCAATATACTCTTTGGATCAAAGAAGGTGAATAATGTTTAATATTTTTTGGAAGAAAAATTCTTTTTTATGAAAATTTTAGGTGAAACCACTGCAAAATGGGTTCCTGTCGTTTCTTTATTGATGTACGTGGTGTGCTCTGTCACAGGACTCATGTTTCTTCCGTTTATGGTGATCTCAGAACTATTTCCATTGGCTATAAGAGGAGTTGGTTATACTATAGGTTTGTTCACAATAATTGTTTTTATTTATTAGGAAGCCCCTTTGCTATAGAACATCCTGGATTATGCACTATTGATTAAATATGTAGTTACGTTCATTCAAATTGGAACTTCAGTTTATTTTATTTTTTACTAGAGGAAAGTCACCAAATATAGAATACCATTTTGTTTTTGTGATATAAAAAAAACTTCATATAAATTAAATCAGTTTAATGTTTTTACTAATCAGCCTTTAATCAAATATATTAGTTATCAAATTAAAATCTAACACAAAAAACAAAATCACAAATGAGTAACCAAGTATGTAATAGGTATCCATATTATGGAATATAAGCATAAATCAACTTAACAATAACAAAAATGGACATTAATATCTTTGAGATCAATTAAATAAATATAATATATTGTGATGAATGGAAGAAGTTACATAATTACTTGCAAAAGTCACAGATCCAAGTATCAAACTTTGGACCAGTACAATCATAATGTGCCCAGAGCCCACACATTAAGCATTTAATTTAATATTTCATAATTAGACACCGACGACTGTCCATATTTGGATTTTTATACTAGTTCAAACTCTTCTAAATATTTTTTAAAGTCACAATATTTTTATGGCAGAAGATCACAAAATGTTGAAATAAACATAATACCGATATACTAAATAGTATAACACTTACGTAAACAAACATAACAGCTGGTAATACTCGTTTATTACTTACCTTTAAAATTTTCTGCACGACAACAAAACAAAACACGCCTGCCACACGTGAAGCATTCGCGCAACTGACTCGATGGTGTGGGTGCGATAGTTATAGACCGAATGAAACAGAAGATGGTCGAGTGTTGCGTTTCATACTTATAGTCTTAGAAAAATGAAGGCATTCCATACTATTCCATATTTGGTGACTTTCCTCTAATGTTTCTATTTTAAATGAGCATTTATCTCTAGTGATTGCGAAGCACATGATCCTCTTTTGGGTTTTCCATGTTTTTAACTATTTTCTGCATAAAAAACGCGGAATAAGTGCGTATTTATCTATTTTGCAAATAATAAAATACATTCGCCAAGTTAAAAAATTAACATCGTATTAATGTTAGAAACAAACAAATTTAATTTCCGCTCATACTGATGCTTCGACATATCCAACTTTAAAGGTACTCTACTCTTGAGTAAGACTCATATTTTTTGACAAACCTCGTATACAACTGAACCATTTTGATATTTGATGACAGTATTATAGGTTTTAGATGATGCAGAATTTTTTATAAGGAATAACTTTTTTTCCTAAAATCACTAATAAAAAAAGTTTTAATAAAGAGGGCACTGCGGAAGAGAATATGCTACACAACCATAGTCCATTTTTGAGATCTGTATGATAAAAGTAGAATATTTCCATGTGCACCTTAATGTTTGCTCGCTAGACATTTTAAGAGTCTTAATGCGAAGTTTCCACTTTAATATCTCCATCTATTCTTCTTTTATAAAAAACTTCCAGCTCATCTTCAACCCCCAGTAAATATTTGTTGTTGTTGCAGGCTACAGTTTTTCCATGCTGTTCATGTTTGCATCGCTACAGAGTTACTACGCTTTGAATGAACTACTGGGAGGGTCCACAAATTTGCAATGGTTTTTTGCTGTGGTTTGTGGGATGGGATTAGTATACACCTATATTTTCCTACCAGAAACAAGGGGGAAAAAGCTAACGGATATAACCAAGAATTTCGAAAAAGGATGGTTGTACATCGGAAAAAGTCATAAAGAACAATCCGTGAATTCATCCGCTAAAAATGGTGCAGTTTAAATTTCATGTAAACATGGAGAGCAGCACGTGAACTCTGTAACAGTACTTATATTGACTTTTGATAGGAGTCAATTGGAATTGTATTATAATTACTTATGTTGTAATATAATTATTTATCGGAGTGTTTTTTTATTGATTTCTCCAAATGTTGGTGAAATTTGGTGGAAGAAAATGGAGGGTACTGGAATTCTGATGTCTATTTGTACCCACTCAATAATGATAAAGATTTAAGGACTCATCAATTTTAAATTACTTCCACTATCTGAAACAAAAATTCATCTTCCATATGTAGGTCACCCCCTATAAAATTAACCACGAGCCGCCACTGCTCTTGTGTGCTCCACCATATTTTTGTTTTCCATGGGACATTATATTGAATTTTGCCTAATAGTTTATCACGGGGCTGTCAAATCAATCTTTAATCACGTTATGATTGCTTTAATAACGATATATGATTTTAATCTCAATATTTTTATATTTCATTATAATTTTGCACCCGGTAAATTCTTTTCTTGAAAAATGTAACAGTTTCAACAGATACCTGAAGAGTTTCTTTCAAGTTTCGCTATTAAACCAGTTTTCTCTCTACAAAAGATAATTTGAACGCAAAAAGTTTCCAAAGTTCACAACTCTTAAGTATCTACTTCCAAACTGAGTATGTGATGAAACTAAAACTCCTTGGAAAATGACTTTATCAATACATTGTCTTTCTACAGCTCCAAGCTAATGTTATTTCAGGTCGAAGACATAAAAATATATCTAAGTGTTTGGAATATTGATGACAGTCACTAAGAATAACATATTTATTTCGGTTGACAAAAAATTATTTTTCCTTTAAAACCTTTATTAGAAATTTTTTTATACGTACAAACATCGTCGAGCACTAACAAAGCTTCTGGATCACTTTGTGGCTGCATTCATCATGGATTTATTATCCATCGTATCAGATGAGTCGTATATTTTATCTTGGAAGACAAAGGTTTTACATGCATGCAGAGCATGCAAAAATACGCAGTTTTATAGGGAACTGTCTACGTTTCAAGTTATAGCAGATGTCCGAGGTCACAATCCTTACAAATAACCGTCTGAAAAAGTTGTCTCGATGTTCAAGAAAAACAGGATTTCAAGGATTGTATTAGCAGTATAAAATGGAGTATGGAGAATTAATTAACAAATTATATGAAACGTTAGAAAATTATGTAAGATTATAGTATATTGTACAAAAATAAGGGACAGCTTAATAGATGCAAAGTCTTTAGAGAACTGGAAAATAAATTGAGACAGTCTGGCCTTTATATAAATGGAGGAGGAACTAAATATTTGGAATAGTAGAACTAGCCTATTGACGACGAGAGAAAATCTCTCCAAAATTCGAAGACTAGCCTGTATATGCATTACAGGAGCAATGAGGACATGCCCAACGGCAGCCATGGAAGTGATTCTCAACCTCACCCCTCTACATATGGTGGTGGAAAGCGTTGCAGAGAGAACAATATACAGACTAAGTAGAGAGGGAATCATTAAAAAAAATCACCTTCTCACTTCTTAGAAATCAGACAGCCTGGAACATGCCACAAGACGGTATGATGAAAAAGTATAACTTTCCAAAGAATTGAGCAACAAGAAAGAAAAGGATCCAAATACCATTACCAGACTTGGGAAGAATGCCATTCAATGGTACACAGACGGCTCCAAAGCAATAGAGGGAACTGGGATAGGAGTGTTCGGGCCAGGAACCAAACACTCTGGGGAACAAGCTTGGGAAAAACCCCAAGTATCTTTCAAGCGGAAATCCACGCCATAAGAAAGTGCGCCCAGTTCAATATTGATAAAGGATACAGAAGACAAAGGATTATCATAATGTCGGATAGCACTGAGCTCTTGTGTAATCAGTTCCAAAATGGTGTGGGAATACCTAGACAAACTCAATGAACGAGGAGAGAACAATATAGTCACTCTACTATGGATTCCAGGATACACTGGAATAGAAGGAAATGAAATAGCAGATGAACTAGAAAAGAGGGGGACTGAAATACCTTTCTGGGGGCCTGAACCCTTTTGCGGAATCAGCCCCCATGTAATATTAAAAAAAAAGAGAAGATCTGACCCCAAAATACATACATAGAAATATTTGGAAGTGGGTGCCGGCTAAAACACGAAAATAGATATAACAGACAATGGTGAAAGCTATTCGTTTCAAACAGTGAGTCAGTTTGAATATCTGGGACAGATATAAGCGATGAAGATGTGAAAATAGACGAAAGAACAATGAAAGCCGGCGGAGCCTTGGGAGCCCTAGCTAATATGATGATATTAACATTATTAACAAGAACAACAAAGATCAGACTATACAAAGCAAGCATATTCTGTTATATAGAAGTGAAGCTTGGATATATTAAACAAAAAAAAATAAAAGTAAACTAGAGAGGTGGAGACGAAGGATTTCAGGGATTCTGATTTTACGGAGGAGTTTAGGATGGGGAGCAGTGGAGAGGAAGAACGAACAAAGAGTTTCATGTGGGTTGGATGGATGACGGAAGGTGTGTACAGAAAATGCTTCTTAGAAGTAAGAAAAACGGGAATGACCAAGGAAAATATATCAAGCTATTAGCTAACTTCCTCAATTCACCTATAGATGTAAAATTCACCCCTGAATGGATTGGTGTTTACTACAAAGTTCTAGCTTCTCAGTATTTCCACTACTTCAACATTGATGATTCATGAAACGAAAACCCTCCGAAATATTCTTCAGTGAATTTTTTTCTTAGTAGACTAGTCTTTTAAAAGTACCCTACTCAAATTTCCACTCAATATTCAAAAAATTGAGGTATTTACACGATCTTTTAACTTGAAAATGTTGGATTTTCGTCATAACACGTGTTTGAACTTATGTATTAGCTTTGGAATTAAAAAAATGGTTGATAATAACCAATTAATACCATCATCCTTTTTTTTCATATTTAAATATTTTTTCCATGGCAATAAATTCCTTTCAGAGATGGAAATGAGCTTCACTAAATTGCGAATTAAATTCTTCCACTGTACGATAAATCTTTTTCTACTCGCTTTGTTATTTTCGTGAAATTTTCAGCAAATACCTTTGTTTATTCACATTTTAATTGCCGTACTTCAAAATAAATAACCCTTCGAGAACTGTACACATGACATCTTATTTATTTACAATTCCAATATTTGTAACAAAAATTTAAAATTACCAAAAATATTTCGGTTGAAGATATTTTTAAAAGTGTATAATAGTATACCGGTTGACTATAAGCCAGTTTCCATTACCAAATAGCACACTAATCACTTTTTAATTAACTCAATGTCGTAGGACATTCTGTATAATATATTAAAAACTATTGTTACTATCATGATCTTCCAGATTTTTCCTTATTTTCTTCATCGTTTTCATCTTTACTAACTTCCGCCTTTTTCTTAATTTCGTCGTAAAGTATTTCTTCTTTACTATTACTAATTTTTGTAGTTTTCTCCACCTTTCTTTTAATTTCATCATATACAATTTCATCTTTTTCATTTAATGCGGAACCATTTACACCCTGAATACTTAGAGATGGGTAAATTTTGGTTGTAGAGTCATCCTATAAACAAAAATAATAATAAATTAATCTTTAATTGTGATAATAGTGACCTGGATATTGCTTGAAGAGTGAAAATGTTGGCTGGCTTACCCTAGTTATTCGCATACCATTTTAGAACTGATTATTTAACTAAGCACATTAAAAAGTAAGACTACTGTGAGTGCCGGGACATAACGGTATTTCTGCAAATGAACAAGCTGATGAACTCGCAAGGACCAGAACCAGCTTTTGGGACCACAAAAAAGGTAGTCCGAAGGCAAATACAAAAATGGGTGCAAAGCCAACATAGACTTCAGTGGAGGAACACTCCAAAGCAGGTACACAGTAAAACCTTCATAGGTGACACATGTGTGAAACGGGCCGAAGAACTACTGAATATCAGTGGGAACAAGCTAAGAATTATTACAGGTTATCTAATGGGTCATACCCCGGTAAAAGATCACCTGCATAAAATAGGGTTATATAAGGGGGACCTCAGCTGCAGACTTTGTGGCATGGAGACCGAGTCCGTAACCCATATCTTATCTGACTGTGAGGCACTGAAATCGAGAAGACAAACAATCTTCGGAGAAGCCAATGTGCCACCTGAAGTATATGGCACACATCCAATGGACCTATATTGTCTACTCGAAGGTACGGGGATAACTGGATGGGTGAACTAAATGTGGGAGTAGAGTACATTAAAGCACATTAAAAAAAATCAACTCACTCTTTCCGTATTATGTCTACTCCTTCCCTGACTTATTTCATTTGCTGATTTAAGAAGATCAGCTCTGGCATTAGGTACCCAAGGTCCCTTCGATAAACTCGCTCTTCTGATGATTCCACTTCTGGAATGTCTTCCTAACGAAGTGATTGAACCGATTTGACTGTGCTCTAACATAACACTCAATCGTTCCATACTCATCGTAGTACCTTGATCTTTGTATTTAGGTTGACCATTTTGCAGTCTCTCAGCTTCTTCTTCATCTGTTAAAAAATATAAACGAAGCGTTATTATTTAACTGTCCCAGCTCAAGGAGAGTATCAAGCAGTTACCTTCTTCTTGTGGTATCTCGGCCTTTTTCAACCACGTATAATGCAAAAAAGCATACGCCAGACCAGAAGTAATTGCGAACATTCCCATGATCCTGAACGATGAAGTGATACCGAATTTCCCTATGAGGTGACCACCAGCAAAACTACCGCTACCTCTACCAACACTGTAATGAGCAACCGAACAAACCCCTAGTAAGGTTGCTAGAAGTCCTCTTGGTGCTAGGATCGCGCAGTAAGTCGCAGCTGCTACCCACATCAAATGAACTGCTATTGATTCCAATGCTTCAAACGGAAAACACCACCAAGGACTCCTTTAATGGAAAATAATGTTAAATTACTATCAATTTGAGAATGTTGATGGTATACCTACTCAATTAATGAATATCCAACTAATCGAATGGAATAAGCGAAGAATGCTAGAACTATTACGCGAACATGTCCAATAGATCCTGTGATTTTGTCAGATCCATAAAGGAACGGTACACTGCTTATTGTCCCGACAGTAACTGTCACACCTAGGAGGTAGTTGGGTGCACCTAAATCTTTCAAATAGAAGAAGAGGTAACTTTCTATGAAGCCCCATAAGTTGCCTGAAAACAGTAGAATATTCATTCAAAATTATGTTATTTTCTGGATGAGGAGATTATTGAAGTTTACTCTATAAATATTACTAGGATATAGTCATCATACTGTGGATTCCAGGACACACTGTAATAAAAGGAAGTGGATGAATCGATTACCAAGACCCTTTTGGGGACCGGAACCCTTTTGCAGAATCATCTCTGATAAAATATTGAAGGAAATATTTACCGAAAAAGAAAGATCTGACCATTGGAAAGATAACCAAGAGTTTTAACGGGGTACAAGCTCAAAATAGTGGAGAAAAAAGAATGTAGATTATGTGGCATGGAGAGAGAAGCTTCCATTAACATACTTGCGAATTGCTACTGCAATACAGAGTCCTAGGGCACAGTACCTAGAGATTAGTGAATAGAACAGGGGCATTTACCTATCTTTCGCAAGAACTTCGAGATTGTCATCAAAGATCGAAAGGAGCTTGAGGAAGACAACGCACTAAAAAAAATTATCTGAGTAAAGCCTTAAGATATCCTAAAATTCCTCTGGATAGGACTGAAGGGGCTACTAGTCTCTGTGACTTTCCTCAGGAACTTAGTAGATGTAAGGGGGAACAATAGATCTCTTAGGTCTCAGCCCAATATACATACATACATACATACCCAATACGAATAAAAAGAAGACAAACATCATCAGCGCAGGCATCTTAAAAATCTTCTTCAGATCGCTCAACATATTATCAGCTGGTAGCTTCGTATCCAACGGCATGAACAATAGAGATATCGAAGCAATTATTAGCAGAACATCGAAGCAATAAAATGCAAGAGAATAATCGGTGTGACCAAGCCTTCCACTGTTCCAATCGATAAGAGCTCCTGTGATTGGTGCGAATATAGCCATACCGAAGCATGAAAATAATCGTTCTTTACCAAAATCACCACCATGTTTTTCGATCATCGATAGTGCCACTGGGTCCATGGCAGATGTGGCTGCTAGTTGCATAGTTGTGGCTAAGAATCGAAAAGCACCGTACACCCAAAAAATTAATGGATCCGCTGGTATGTAATCTGGAGGACATACTTGAGGTCCACCTAAAAGTAATATTAATAGTAGAGTTGATAGTATCAAATGTAATGAGATTATTGTGCTGCATACCCAATCTGAACTGACATTTTTGTAGAATGCAATCATTGGTGTAGTTAGACAGACGATTTGTCGTACTCATATTCACGTCTACGACAACTCCTCCACACCGCAAATCTAACGGTTCTAGTTCCTCCATATCCACTCCATTTCTTTTTAGCATTCCCGCTCTAAATCTTTTTTTAAAATCGGTTACATCCTCGTCATCTTCTTCCTCTATCTCAATTCCAAATGTTTCTACTGGCTCTCCGAGATTTGGATGCATGTCTAGCGTAAATGCTGTCGCTGTATCGTTTCTGAAATTAATATATCATCGATAACGTTTATGTTAAATAAATTATTGTCACAGATGATCACAGAAACTTTTCCTAGTAAGAAACAGGTTTTGCATATTTCAAGAAAGACACAGCAGTGAAAAAGGTTTGGCTAGATCCAGATGCTAATGCTAATGCTTTAAAAACATCGGTTGTGCTTCAACCCTCATGATTATTTTATTAGTTACTCAATTGTGTTGCCATACAATAAAGCAAAAAAATTATCTGGCAGTATTTTGAGCATCTGGATGATACTTATGCTAATTTACGGTCAAGGAGGTAGTAAACAATTCTGTTATTGCTACTATCGCTATCTTTAATAAGTTTACGAGATTTGTTTTGAGATATTTTTCAGTACCTACGCGATTTAGGGCCGGTTTTACAAGAGAGATTTATACTAGGTATAGTTATACTGGGTATAAAGTTATACCAAAATTTATACCTAGAATAAAATTAGTTGGTTTTACGATGTTTTTTTACACCGGTATAGCAAGTCTTACTCCAAGAATTGCTATACAGGTGTACGCCTGATGGCGTACAGAAACCCTTTATCCCCAAGATATAACTCTTTTAACGGCGTTATTAGTGGAAATAAAAATCTATACATCCATAAAAATTTACGTACTCTCTGAATTTTAACAGACACATAAATTTTTCATAGGCAGTGTACCGTCAAATGATTAAATGGAAGACTAACTACGACAATCGCCAACAATGAATGCAGTCATGTTTTAGTGAATCCCATTTTACAAATTGCTGTATGTGAAAATGCATACAGTAGATGCCGTTATAGACCAGTTCAAACTGGCATTTAACGGTCGGAATATTAATTAAAATGGATAAACGAGGATTTGGCTTATCGCTATAGTACTGGATAACATTTTAGTAGTTTTAATCGAGCTATATAGTTTATGTACAGAAGATAGTGAACGCGTGAATGCTGTTACATTATCGATTGCTAAGTATGTAAAATTTTTGTTCTGGACTTTGGAGAATAGTATAATAGATCATCAGCTCAGGATGTGGAGTTTACTCCAGAGCACTAAGCCTTAGGATTAAATGGGAAATAATACCAGAGTGGTTCAATCAGAACTGGCTGGTATCTCAATTGCCACAGAAGAACTAACCAGAAAAAGAAATTCTGGCAAAAGCATAACAATCTGCACTGACAGTAGACAAGCCCCATTATCCTTGAACTCCTATCCTAGTACTAGAGTGCCACCAAGATTTAGCTAACGCCTCGGCAGATAACAATATTATCCTGAGGTGGGATGAAGGGCACGACAGGAGAATCGCATTGCCGATTCTTCAGCCAGTGACACCTACGGTCTAAAGACTTCGACAATTGCGGAACTAGCCAAACGTTACACCCATGCTCAACCCGTTAGGAGATGGGATGTAATCAAAGAATGCAGTCTTGCCAGGATTACCCTGGGTGACCCTGGGAATCTGGCGTTGAAGAAATATTTGGCGATGACCAGGAAAAACATAAGTTTAACAGTAGGATTTCTGACTGGTCATTGTCAACTGAGGAAACACCTCCATACTATGGGGCTGGTGGACATACTATGCTGGATGTGTGAACAGGAAGATGAAACTATCTTATGCGAGTGTCCGGAGTTATTGTCAATAAGAGAGTGTGTGTTCGGTGAGTCTTGGCCTACACCTGCTGATATGAAGGAGATGTTTCCCAGTAACCTGTCCACCTTCCTGGGAAGGACAGGATGGACGATGACCTAGGAGGACAACTCCTCGGGAGGATGTACAATGGGTCACATGTGGCCTAGGTGCTGTGAGCCTACACTCACCCTTCCTACTCTACAGATAAAGAGATACAGATAGATCGACAGTATAAATATAAGCATAAATCAACAACAACAATCAACAATAACAAAAATGGACATTAATATCTTTGAGATCAATTAAATAAATATAATATATTGCGATAAATGAAAGAATTCACATAATTACTTGCAAAAGTCACAGATCCAAGTATCAAACTCTGGACCAGCACAATCATAAATTTCCCAGAGCCCACACATCAAGCAATTAATTTAATATTCCATAATCAGACACCGACGACTGTCCATATTTGGTTTTATACTAGTTCAAACTCTTTTCAATATTTTTTAAAGTCACAATATTTTAATGACAAAAGATCACAAAATGGTGAAATAAACATAATACCGATATACTAAATAGTATAACACTTACGTAAACAAACATAACAGCTAGTAATACTCGTTTATTACTTACCTTTAAAATTTTCTGCACGACAACAAAATAAAACACGCCTGCCACACGTGAAGCATTCGCGCAACTGACTCGATGGTGTGGGTGCGATAGTTAGTAGACCGAATGAAACAGAAGATGGTCGAGTGTTGCGTTTCATACTTATAGTCTTAGAGAAATGAAAGCATTCCATATTAGGATACTATTCCATATATTTGGTGACTTTCCTCTGATTGAAAATTGAGTGAAATTGAGTAGCACAAACATAAAATTCACAATCACAAAAGCAAAATTGTCAGCTGAGTTTCTTATTCGTAATTCAAGATCTTATGCCTTCACTTGCCCCATGGTCAAAGGAGTGTGTATATTCTCCTAACCTACATTCTCAGTAAGCTTTCAAATAAACATTTGTTTTGATTATAACCGAAATTCCGCATTGCCTGGTCTAAAAATAAGTCGCCAGAGATAATTGGTATACGATGCTCTGTAGTCTTCCGATAATAGAATGATAACTCTGAATATAAATATACGTTTTCAACGAAAGTTTGATTTTTGTTTTCGGAATTGTATTTAACGGTAATATAGCTCGATGGAGTGGCTATAAATGTCAGCTTATTTGCTTTCCGATTCCAAATAAAATGGAATCATTATTGTTTAATGTGATATTTTGTAGATTTTATTCAACGTTTTCTGTTTTAAACATGTTTAATAACCTTAATTGATGTATATGGATCGTATAATATGTTGCCGATTTTATATTGATATGCAAATTCAATTCTAATAACATTTCCATGTATAATTATTATTTACAAGTTTCTATAATTATTGGAGTTATAAATATTGTAACTAGATAATTGAAAAGATACAAATATTCTGAAAATATCTATTAATATAAATTAAAAAGGGCGAAAGTTTCATATACACCATATGGTAAACTTTTTTATTATCAGTTTTAGAAAAAAAAACTCATTCCACATAAAAATTTCTGCAGGACCCATTCATCTCTATTTCGAATTAGGACGGTGTAAGGCAAGTCGTAGTTTACTGTTGGAGGCATTATGTCAGAGGTCATTCCCAGAATACTGTGACTTTCACTGTCCGCTAGTATTCTGCTTCGTTCTGCATAAGCCTGATTTGTGCATTTAGAAATATGTACAATTCTGTATGCTGTCCATCCAGCCTCTCTTTCCAAAAATATATGGAGAGGAGGTAGGTCCAGAAGGATTTCCATGGCTGCTGACGGTGTGGAGCTGATAGCACCAGTAATTGCCAGACAAGCCTGTCTCTGTAAACCAGAGAGCTTTGCTTGGGCAGCTCGCTGTGAAGCTTTTGGCCACCAGGCAATAGCTCCATATGTGATCATTGGTCTAACGATCATCACATATATCCAATAGATTTGTTTGGGTCCCAAACCCCAAGATTTTCCACAGATCCTGCGACATGTCCACAAAGATAGTCTGGCCTATCGATAACTTTTTCCAAGTGAGCGTTCCAAGTAAGTTTCTTATCTAGGATAATCACCAAATATTTTACTTCCGCTGCAAATGGAATAACCTCACAATTGTAGGAAAGTGGTGGTAGATCCTCCAACTTTATTGTAGCTTGTTAGAGTAGTTCTATTTAAAGGTACTTTACTCTTGGGTAGAGTTCATATTTTTTGAGAAAACTCGTATAATACTGAAAAAATTGATAACTGATAATTGTGTTTTTTCTTAAAATTGATAATAAAAAAGGACACAGTGTATACATACAGTGACTGTCAAAAATTTCAATTGCCAGTCGTAGAAAATTGTCATGTTTAATAAAAATTATTCAACTTACGTCTTTTTCTTTTTAATGTGGAAACTCAAATCGTCTGTATCTCCAGGATCTTCGCTTACTAAGGGCGGCGTTATCTCATGCATACTTTTCAACTGCTTATTTGCTTTTGCATTTCTTGCATCTCTCAACAAACAATGGTCCACACAATAATCGAGCACAATGTCCAGTTCTTCGTCATCTGGACACTCTCTACTTGGACAAGGACTCCACCAGACCTTTATTGATGTTAAAAATCAAACACATTTCCGGAATATTCTATATTCCCCTCAGTTATCGATTGAAAACAGTAATTTACAAATTCCAGAACAGAAATATTAAATATATGGATACAATAAACTATTAAGAATGGAGAGTATCAACCACTATAATTTTTATGAGCTCAACAATACCGTATGTAGAGGGTTTATCAGAAAGAATTATTAAAATCAATTCAATATTCGCACTAGCTTCAAATCCAGCAATACGTTGAAATCTATTCTATTGAAAACTAAAACTTAACAAAAATAATGAAGAATAATATTCAAGAGAGAGTATATTAAAGATAGGTAGATAGATATTTGCAAAACGATTCAGCAAACATAATATTGACAAAAAGACAATGCTTTGATACAACTAAGTGCCGATTGTAGTCAAATTTGATTACCAAAGTTAGCAAGATCAATTATAACTGCAGTACAATGATAGTATCATGAGCTTTTATCCAGGTTTTATTATGATTTATCATTGGATTTGTTGAAAGAAGATAAAGACTCCTAGTACTGAAGGATTTCTCAAAGAAGGTGGAGAGACTTAGGTCCTTATCAGGACTATTGGTCTTTTAACATAAACGGCTGAGTTGCAAGGACTCAAAGCCTCTGACTGGATAAGCAGAGCAGACCAAGGAAGGATATATTCATTTGTAGAGCAAGGTATAAGCAGAGGAGATCATAAACAGTGCATTCCAGATACCAGGAGCACAAAAACGAGGAAAATAAAGCAAAAAGGTAGTATAACTGAGTAGCTGAATACATAAGAGAGAAGGTAGTACTGAATTGGGAGGCAAGGCGTGCAGTCTTATATTTATATAATTTTTAATATTTTCACTTACCTCAGTATACAATTTCTTTGGATGTCTGATGATATATCCGTCTGGTACAGTTCCCGGTGTCTCTTTATGTGGCATAAACAGTAGAGAATGATGTAGAATGGCTGTTAAAATGAAACATCCAATAACAACTGGTTTGTATTTACCGAATTTGTCCACTAAATAACCGGTAGCTGGTGGAGCGATAAACGTAGTGAACGGTAGACAGAGGTAAATGATTCCAATTTGTTCCATGCTCAATCCAATGCTTTGCATATGTATCGTGAGATACGGCACAAGAGATGATTGGGCTGTAAATAGAAAAAATTGTCTCAATTATTTGTGAGAAATACTTTTACAATGGTCAGGAATATACAATCTATTTCAGTTTGGACATAGTTATACAGTGCTATTCAAAAGTCCTTTGCCTCCCTCGTATATTTTGAACGACTACACTTTCATTAATAAGATTTGGAGGGTGGAAATAAAGTGTTGAAAACTTCTCTACGAATGGTAACTTGTGACGTTATAGTGATAGATGACGTCACAGTGCCACTCTGGCCAATAATTTTAAAAAGGACCTTATGGCAAGTGAAATCTCGTTTGAAAGGCATTGACATTGGATACAAAGCCATATTTATTTTGTTTGGGCTTAAACCAATTTTGACGGATAAATTAAATAAATACCTAAATTATTGAAATTATTTTTTTATATTTAATTAATCAAATATCAACAATGGATTCTTATAGCAAGTGTTCGAAATGTGATCTGTCTACTTCCTGACAGTAATACATCCTATTAGTAAACTCTTGTCGTACTTGTTCGAATGTGTCAGCTGAAATTGCATTGCATTCTTCAATACTTCTTTCTTTCAAAACGCCAATGCTATCTGGTGCCGTAGAATTAACCTTGGATTTCAAGTACCCCCATAGAAAAAATCTAATGGTGTCAGATCTGGTGACCGAGGTGGCCATTCTATCTACCTCGATAACCTCGATAACGTCTTACTACACCATAATAACGTGCAGGAGCACCATCTTATGAAATGTTATTTCCAGTTGGCCGAATTCATCTGGATTATCTTCCAGAATTTCAAGAATTAACGGCTCAATTGCATTTTGTAACATCTCCAGATAGACTTCACCGCTTAAATTTGAATTTAGGAAAACAGGACCAACTATGTGGTTTCCCAAAATACCTGCCCAAACATTGATTTTTTCTGGAAAGTGGGTATGTTGTTCACGAAAGGTGTGAGGATTTGTGTCACTCCAATACCTTACATTTTGTGTGAGATTTCTTTAGGTCATTATCATCTGGAATAGTCTTATAGATAAAGCGTTCTCTAATGCTAGTTAGTTGGGATCAAAAGCTAGTTTGATTTTACTGTTTTATTTGATACTAGTGTCCCACCCCACCTCGTATTAATTCCTGTCGTAACCGAAAGCAGAATCCATTTATCCTTGGTCTGAGTGATATTTCCAATGAGAACTAACAAATGTATGAACTCCATTAGTTCATACCAAATGATAAGGGAATGATGGCCATTGTGGATGGTGCTGCTGACATGCTTTATTTAAAAATTCATATCTACTTAAAAACAAATGACCTGGCGGTCTATTCTGAAACAATGACAATTTTTGTCGCATGCTTGATTGTACTTTATTGTGAAATTCTTGATTTACAAAACCACAATTAGTTCAGTGAATTGAGGCCGATGAACACCTGGAAGCTCTAGTGAATTGGGCAAAAGAATTGGGGTTGATGCTTTCCGACTGCCCTTTGAGAAATAATAAAATATAAATAATAAAAGTGGGTTTCTTATCACTAGTTATTTATCTTATCAAAAACACACCAGTATTATTCTTGTGTTTCAGGATGAATCTGGGGAATAATATAAGATATAGATATTTCTTTTATGATGTTTGCTTTAGTATTACCTTTACATATTTGAGTTTAACTAGATGTAATTGACCTTGATCCTTGCGTAAACTGGAAGTTAATTGAAATTCAATTTGTCAGTTGAAATATCACAAGGAGAACATTAAATAGACGAAGGATATTACATTAGTAATCAGTTCTGATCTGTAAGCTTGCAAGGATATCAATTATGATGACTTTTTATAACTTTTCGTAGCTCATAGATATAGTGTTGATTTTAACTCGTGCGGAGCATCATAGTAACTTTTTTTTCGTTTTTGTATCCCGTAAATGAGTTCACAGCATACTACCTTCCTACAAATATTCTTGTGACCTTGAAACACGTTTTTCTATGAAAAATTTGAAGTCTTGGTCTTTTATCAAAACTTTTACCTGCTCTGTCTTACGTAAGATCTGAAATTGTGACAAAACACAAGATGAATACTAAAAAGAGCTGGGTAGTCCCGTTTCCTTTCCTTATCTGGTCTTTGCTAAGGTTGAATGTTTCAATAATCAGCGTCTCCAAGAAGTTTGCTGTGTTTCTGTTTTGGCACGTATCTTCAATACGACTGATGTTTAGTTTGAATCCACCAAGATGTACAACCACGTGCAGCAGTTTTGGACATGCCAAAAACTGGTTGAAGACTAGTAAATGCAGTTTCAGACCCTAGTTTTAGTTTAAAGAGCACAAACTGAAATTTAAGTGCACACAAATCGTGATTTGTGCACGTATTGCACAGAATCATCAATACCTTTGAAATTGATTGTTCTCAAAGAAATGCTTACTACGATCGAGGCTGTAGGAGCTTCACTGTTACGGACCGGACCGAGAACGAATTTATATCGGTAAATCGTATCGTGTGTAAGACCCATAGAACTTCAGAAGTCATAAGTATTTGTATAACGCTGGAATTGTTAACTTGGTTATCGAGGAAAACACAACTAGCAAAAAAAGGAGAGGAAAAAAAGGACAGAATTAAAAGCTGTGAAGTAAATTTAAAATCAAGCTGCAATACGAACCTCCATGTAGAAAGAAAAGTGTACACTTTAACAGAATTAAGTTTTTATTAATTTTAAAGAAACTCCGCTGTGTATTGTCGGTATTAACTTCCACAGACGTCCCAGCCTCTTCTCCCATCTCACTGATCCTCTGGTAGTTATGAGGTCCTGGACGTTTCGTATGTGTCAATCACTCTCACTCAAAGTTATCACTGGTTATCGTTTCTTAAGTATCAGGTAGGCTGGTTTTATTTTTGTTTGTTAAGAACATACAAGATACATTTTAAATTTTACAATTATAGTGTTTATGGTGTTTACTTTCGGATATATTTTTACAAGTACAGTTTTGTGAAAATATAATAGGGGTACTAACACTTTAATAATGTAGGAAACTGTTTACATTTTATCGAAAACGTTTCTCACTATGCTTGGAATAATACTAATTATTATCAAGAAGACATCATTACGGATATCAATACATTCATTCCATTAATTATATGGAGTTGTTTGTCGTTTACAAGAATCGTCTTACAGAGATAAGAAAATGACAAAAAAATAGTACAGGATTTGAATTTTGAAAATGTAGAAAATATTGAGACAATGAAATTATTTTATACGAACGAAATTAAATATGTGAGTAAACTTGAAGGAGCATGCATTTTATTTAAAAGTTCTTTGTGTGTCAAGGGTACTAAGTAGATTATTATTTCCTTCGCCGGCACAATAGACATAGCTAAGGTCGCAGTGGGGGTGGCGAGAAGGCCCCACTCACATAGAACCGAACCTAACCTTCGCCGGCACCACCTCAGCCTCCTGGGCTTATTGTTGATACTCCTAGTGTTCTAACCACAGCCTTATCAGCCAATCCGTTCCCTGTATTAGCTCATACAGGTTCCTTGCTGGTTGTAGAAGTCTTCTGGGGTCTACCATACAGTTTCTGCCTCCTGTGGTCCAGCGTCTCACAGTTGAATAGTATATGCAGAGCTGTTTCGGTATCCTTTTTGCATCTTCTGCATGTAAGGACTCCGTTATACAGCCCTATTTTGTTCAGTTGCTCCTTTGTGGTAAGGTGTCTCGTGAGTAGCCCCGTTATGGTGTGTAGTTTGTTTCTGCTCATTGAGAGCAGTTCTTTCGCTACTTTTTCTGCTGATTCCTTTATGAATTTCTTCCCGTGTATTTGCCTGGGCGTACTCTTCCAGTGTTGATTGTGTTGTCCTTTTACCCACCTTTATTATGCCTTTGTCCAGAGGATTTGTAAGTCGTCCGAGGATATAGATCTATTGGCATGCCAATAGCCCCATCGTTATCATATAAAGCCCTTTTTTGGAACTTTAGTTCTTCACGTCAGGTTATGTTTGAGCGACCAAGGGTCGCGGCGCAAAAGATCTGACCGTTACGTTACGTTACGTTATGTAACGCTGCTTAGTTATGTGCCTTGCTTGCGTGCGTTTGCTCTCTCCTGAGTCTCTCTCTCGTTAACGAAGCAGCGATTCATATGCTTCGGCCGGGAATCGAACCCGGGCCGCCCGCGTGGAAGGCGAGCATTCTACCACTGAAACACCGATGCTATATTGAAATTTCATGCAAAGCTGGTATTCGCAGTGCTGGTGATCTTCTTGAATTTGTTCGGATAAATTTTTACTATGATTTCCATAATTTTTTTTGCGCGATTGATCTTTTTTGTTTATTTACATCATCGGTTGTCAGGACGGTAGGTTGTGTTTACTGGTTTCTAAGTTTAACACGTCGGTAAGTGATTTGCTTACCGTTCAGACGTCGAAAAGTAATAAATTCCATCAAAATGCAAAATATATTTTAAACTGATCGAGAAGTATAAATGTTTTTTTTTGATATTTCGTTTATTTCGAAGAAATTTAAATTATTTTATTCGGAGTTTATTTCAATACGATCGCGCAAAAAATGGTATAAGCATCTCGAACGTTAAGGGTAATTACAACGTTTGCATGTAGATTCCTCTCGTAAATTGGACAAAATGATATGAGGATTAAGGGGTCTAGCACATTTACTTTTCGAAATACAGGGTGTTGAAATTTTGAAAACTTGAATGTTTTAATTCGATAACTTTAAAATAGATGGATAAATTGATTTGACATTTGGCAGATTGTTTTTAAATGTAAAAGGGCATATTTTGATAGAAATAGTAGTTTGTGCAACTAGTGTGGATATGATGGCCATATCGCACGAGGACGAAGTTTGAGCACGACGCCGTAGGCGGAGTGTTCAATCGTTCAAGTGCGATATGGACAATCCACACGAGTCGAACAGCATATTTTTTCTACGACCCACTTAAGGAAAAATCTAGAAAATAAAAATTTCTATAAACTGTAATATAACTTGAAAGTTTAACAATTCTATGTTTCCACTAATTTTTTTGTGGTAAACGTACAGTTCTTGAACGTCCAATTTGTATAATGCTACGGTTTCCCTTTTTAAATATACGATGCTGTTATAAGTAGATGTTGCCAGTCGGACTCCCTCATGAAGGGTACCGTACCATTATCTATAAAGTTCCTACCGTGTGTCCCACGACACGTTTCACCTTTTTTTAATAAATATGTTTAAGATTTGAAAAAAGTACAGATATCAGGAAAATCCGAATACGTCAATTACTGAGAGAAATAAGCTTTTAACAATTTAAAACAAATATTGATAAGCAAGCATATTGTATTTCTTATTCAAATATCTAATAATAGTGGGAAACGTGCGTAGACAAGGCAACTGAACGTCTGTTGAATGATTGAAATCTAAAATCGTAAATCACGAAAAAAAATCCACTTTAATGATGGTATACATTGTGATTTAAATAAAGAAGGCAGCTACCATAAAACAATAAAATGTGTAAATAAATGTTGAAAAATACTTACTTGTTAATAATTAAATTATATTTCACTCATTTTCTAAAATAAATCATCTGTATCACGATAAAAGGGACGCAGGG
The DNA here is from genome assembly GCA_910591695.1 of Galerucella pusilla. Classification (NCBI taxonomy): domain Eukaryota; kingdom Metazoa; phylum Arthropoda; class Insecta; order Coleoptera; family Chrysomelidae; genus Galerucella; species Galerucella pusilla. Next base: position 5,413 of record CAJUYI010002857.1, on the reverse strand, counting down.
TACGTTAAGCTATCACTCGAGTCAGGGTGAAAACTGACCTGTTTAAAAGGTGTTTATTTGGGCAGGGATGAGTTGAGCGCAGCGGTCATTTTCTACCTGAATACGAGTAAGAACACCAAAATTAGGAGCCGAATTGCGCGCAACAAGATAAACACAAGATTGAGGAGATTAAGGAAATATAAAATAAATTAAATGGTAAAGGTATTTGTACATTTATTTCAGGAATAATAAGATACCTAGCCTAACCTAACTCCGCCAGGGTGAACTATAAGGGCAGTCCCGATAACAGAACAGATTAAATAAACTGAACGGCAATTCGAGTGCGGGATTAAGATGCCTGCACGTGTCGGACGGGAACTCATGTGTAATATATTGAACATTTTTAGGAACCTATCCCACTCATCAATTTGGCTTTAAAGAAGGGCGTGCCACAATAGACCAAGTCCACAGACTTACCGATCAATTAGAAAAGGCACTAGAAGAGAAGAAGGTATGTTCATCGGCATTCTTGGACCTGGCACAGTCGTTCGATAAATTCTTGCATCAAGGACTCGAACATAAACTTAAAAAACTTCTACCAAACAATACAGCTTGCTGTTAAAATCTTACATTAGTGGAAGAATGTTTCGTATTAGATGCGAAGATCAATACTCACAACTACGACCAATAAAGGCTGGTGTTCCACAAGGCAGTGTTCTGGGCCCATTGCTGTACCTCCCGTACCCTTTTGATATACCAGTAACAGAACAAACTACAGTAGCCACGTTTGCAGATGATACATGTGTACTGGCAACTGGCAAAACTGAACAAGAAGCCAATAAAATACTTCAAGAAGCCCTAAATCAAGTCAATGCATGGACGAAAAGCTGGCGCATTAGACTTAACGAAAATAAATCAGTGCATGTAAATTTTACAAATAAACACACTGGTCAAATGCCAATATTTATTAACAATAAAAGTATCCTATATGCAAATGCGGCTAAGTATCTAGGCATGAACTTAGATGCGGAGTTACGATGGAAAGAGCATATAAAGAAGAAAAGAGAGGAGCTGAATCTCAAATATAGAAAATTGTATTGGTTGTTAAATTGATGATATACAAACAAGTTTTGAAACCTGTATGGGCATACGGCATACAACTTTGGGGGTGTGCTTGTGCAAGCAATATTGAAATCATACAAAAATTCCAGAACAAGGTACTAAGAGGCATTGTCAACGCTCCTTGGTATGTAAGAAATAGCGACCTCCATAGAGACCTGGGTGTGGATATGGTAGTAGACGAGATAAGAAAATTTGCAAAGAAGCACGAAGAACGGCTCCACAACCACGATAACGTCGAAGCAATCCAGCTGCTGGACCAAAGTGGGTTAGTAAGAAGACTCAAAAGGACTAAACCTTTTGAACTAGTGTAGTGGTTTAAAAGCAGAGCACAGTGCGTGTTGTTGGTTGGTTGGTGATATCATGAAGGTATCTCAGACCCGTATAACTTTGAACTGTTATTGTCTGCCGGGGCATGAAGCCCGAGAAGTAGATGTCCAGTTAAACGTCTTAAACATATAAGAGAACCCAAGTGGTTCAAGAAATAATTAAAAACAAAAAAATGAATATGAATATGATAGGTTTTGTGTGTAGAAAATTTGAAGGATTCAGCACTGCAACATGAATAACTATAGTGGATTTAAAAAGTGTGACAGAATCACGTAATTAATTTGAAGTGAATTATTGAAAATTTTTATCCCAATCAGATTATCTTTTCAGTAAGTGAATTGTTTTTTTCAAAGATAAAATTTAAATATGTTTTGATAAAAGAAGTATGCTGCCTACGACAACTCATTTATCAACATGTTAAGAAACTGTGTACCAATAAAAATTTACGGTATTTTCATAATTTTATTGTATTTTACTGGTAGCAATTGTGATATTTTTTTAAATCCAACAGAAAATGGATTAACTGTATCTATAAATAATGATGGTGAGTATCAACAAATTTTTGTCACAAAAACTTGTATTAACTGGTTCATCTCAGTAAACGAGCGCTTTGATTTGATGGGACTTTGATGAGACAGCTGAAGTAATAATTTTCTTTTCGTAGCTGGTGAAGTAACTTTAGAAGGAGTTCTCGGAGCAGGCATTGACTTCAATAATGTTCCCTGTCAAACGGAATTTAGAGATTGCGTGGTCGATAATGATGTCTCTTTAAAAATTACTGATGTAGACGGAGGTTACCAAATTACTTGGTTAACAGAAACCACAACTCAGCAACTAACTGATAAGTACAATCTCAATTGGGGGGGTACTTATTGGTTTGGAGGTCCTCAAAGGTATTATCTTTTATTATAAGTATTTTAAATTAAAGTGTACCGATGGATAGAGAGTATTGAAAAGCGAATGAACTGATCTGGTACACAGACGGATCAAAGAATGAGTGGACATATACAGCAAGTCGAGCAAATATGAAGGAGTCGTATCGCTTGGAAAATACGCCTCGGTATTTCAAGCAGAGGTCTGATACTTGCATGTGCAGGGGGAAATAACATGAGACAGACAGATCAGGATCTACAGTGCAGTCAAGCTGCCATTAAAGCACCTCAAAGCTCTAAGGTAACATCAGGCTGGTATGGGAATGCGGCGAAGAACTTAGAAGACTGGTAACTCGGAACAGTGTAACACGAGTGGGTCCAAGGTAACAAAGGAATCGCTGGCAATGAAAAAGCTGAGGATCTCGCAAGAGCAGGATCGTCAACCCTGGTGAACGGACCCGAACCAGCTGTGGTCATTCCCAGATGCTCAAATAGATCATGGTTAAAAGGGTGGGTAAAATAGCAACACAATAAACACTGGAAGAATACGCCCAAGCAAATACGTGGGAAAAATTCATAAAAGAACCATCAGAAAAAGTAGCGAAAGAACTGCTTTCAATGAGCAGGAACAAACTACACACCATAACGGGGCTACTTATGGGACACTTTCCCACAAAGTAGTACAAAATAGGACTGTATAACGGAGACCTTATAAAAAGAAGATGCAAAAAGGATATAGAAACAGCTCTGCATATACTATGCAAATGTGAGACGCTGGACCACAGGAGGCAGAAACTGTATGGTAGACCCCAAATGACTCCAGAAGACTTCTACAACCAGCAAAGAACCTGTATGAGCTAATACAAGGAACGGATTGGCTGAATAGGCTGTAGTCAGAGCACCAGGAGTATCCACAATAAGTCCAGGAGGCTGAGGTGGTGCCTGCGAAAGAACAGCTCCTTTAAAAAAAATGAAGAGGTCTTCATTGATATATAACATAAGAAACAACTGAGTCCATTCAAAGACAGCATAAATTTGTTGATTTTATTTTCATAATTTTTTTAACAGGTACGTTCAAAATCCTCTTGAACAATTGGTGCTCGATGGCAATGATCCTTACATTATTAAGAAAGCAGACAATTTTGCAGTCGCTGAAAGATATTGGTTGAACAGTAGAGGTACTTTTATTTTTGTCGATGATAAAGTTCCATTGTTCATTGACCAGAATAAAAGAGAGAACGGTTCTGTTTTTTTCATAGCCAAATCGGAAAATCCCTATATCAATAGAAATCGGGTGAGTACCTCGATTACACTCATTTTTATCAATGCAAATAGTTACAAAATTCCCCACTTAACTAAATAATAACTCAGATCAGTAGTTTTGTTATGTTTTTATTTTACCATCCTGTATAACGGATTGTCGCTTGAGAAAGGATGTTGCGGCGATCTTTTGAAAGCAGCAATTTTACTTTACGCTCGATAAACACACATAATTTTTCTCATTTTACGCAAGACTGTAGAAAATAGTATATTATGCAATGAGCACAAAATGGCCATTTGGTTGCGAATTGCATACTATACTTTTTCTATGACAACATATCGTTCACGTTTATCTATAACTATGAAATTACTCGTTACCTACTAAAACTTTGACAGACATTTCATCAATTTGTCGCTGTACGTCATAATCTGACAAGCAGTAGTCGTTGTGATTTTAGAGTGAACCTAAATCTAACACGAAATATTCCATTTCGCATTTGTTGCTAAGCAACTTACCTAGCAGCCGATGCAAAAATGAAATTCTGTACAAAATGTGCTAGTTTATGATTGAAGTTACGGTTATAAAATGAACATTTATCGAGGTTGTCGTAGAAAAAACTTAATTTTAACCTAATTAATCTTTTGCAGACGATTTTGCAGTACTACATTATCACCAAGGAAAATTCAAAACAAGCACATCTTCATGCTGTGAACAATTATCTCGGGAAACCAACAGGTGAATGAATTATTATTTTTTCCATAAAACATGTTCAGAGGGATATTTTACAGTAGAACAGTGAACATTCTACAGCTCCATTCATTTCTCATCACTTGTGAATAATATGCCATCAAATTAGATTACAAGGGGATCAATTTTTACCTGCCTTTGGTCATGGGCTATACCCAGCGTTGCCACAGCTGACAAAAAGATCGTAGTAGATTTGAGAAAAAAATCGGAGTAGAATTAGACTCGAGGGGAGTAGAATTATAGCAGCCAAAAAGAGAAGAAGAGTACATTTTTTTTCGTAGATTTGACACTTAACAGGTAACTGACAGACAGCTGGGTCAGCTGGCTTAAATTTGGCAGTAAAAGTAGTAAAACAAAAAACCGAGAGGTTTTTGAAGTCAAGTAGTTATATATTTCATATATTTTTCTACAAAATTTCGAAATATTGATAAAGGTAAAATCAAAACCAAATAAAGCATATCTTCAATATTCTATGATCTCAACAAAACTTAGGAAGAAAAATAAATGGAACTCTATAATGTTATAAATAGGATGTACATAAGTAGAACAAAATTGATAAATATATGTATACAAACACATCACACTCTCAGTTCACAAAACATAACAGACCAAAAAGAACGAATTCATATAAAAACTTTATACAAAGTAAAAGTAAAATATTGTTTTATCTAACTTTATAATTACCATTCGTTTCATTCAAATATCACAAAAATTATTATTGAAATGTTAAAGACTACGAACAAATGAACAGGAAAAACCAGTATTATACATCAACAACTTTCGAAAGAAAAAATAAAACTTCATAATAAAATAAATAAAAAATAAAAAACAATATATAGTTGAGTATTATATAAATACAGTCTTAGCTCTTTGTTGTATGAAACCTCGTTTTGATATACATACTTGTCCATAATTATATTTTCGTCGAAAAAACCTGCAATTGTGACCAGAACATGTACCCCAAAACGACGATTAGAATTAGAATTATTATTATTAAATTGTTAATATATCGCATGTATATAGTTCACTCCATAAACTAGCTCAAAGATCAATGCAAGCAATAGACCTTTTTAACGGAAGACATCTTGTGGTTGCGGCGACCGTT
>CAJUYI010002856.1:0-27571 GCA_910591695.1 Galerucella pusilla | reverse complement strand
CTCCCTGCTTCAAAATATATCACAAAGAAGCTAATTTTTGAAGCCAAGCTTTTTTTGAATTTTTTTATACGATACCCACATTCTATTTTGGTTTTGATCGTTATTTCTCATTTTCTAGTAAGGTTTGTCTGTGTTTTCGTTATTTTGATGTAATAAAACTAGAATTAAATTGTTTTATTATTCCGTCGGATATAGCCGACACCGGGCCATCTGACCATGCAAAAAGGCTGGTCCACCAGGCAAATTTCGCAGGCGACACGTCGGTCCCGAAAGGGTTAATCAATCTATAATCGATTATCATTAAGTTGGAGAGTAGTAGATGAATTATTTCGTTACACAATTCTGTCCTCGGTTTTTTTCTCCAATCTATCGATTAATTCAAAATCTTTCCAGCATTTTTTTTAGTTTAAAACGGACGTGCGTAACTGTAAGGTATATCTCCTAATCGATTATCAACAATCGATTATTATACTATTATATTATCAACCTTTGTAAATTTTAAACCCGAGACATCGATATACGGCGGCATTACAGTTTTCTCTAGCCTATGGATCGCTGCTTCGTAAACACATAACGCAGCAACGTAACGGTCAGATCTTTTGCGCCGCGACCCCCGGTCGCTCCAACCTAACGTAAAGATATAAAGTTCTAAAAAAGATAAATCTTGCAAAAAATTATAGAAATAATAGTAAAAAAATTATCTGTATATCATCAGCACTGCGAATACCAGCTTTGCATAGAATTTTAATGTAGTATCGGTGGTTCAGTGGTAGAATGCTCGCCTGCCACGCGGGCGACCTGTGCTGGGACTCTGCACACTATAGAATTCTACTATCGACTCTATTCTACACCACTTGTCGACAAAATTGATAGTTATCGCTTTCTACATGTGAAGACGTGTCGTTTTCTACGATTACGAGATATCTATAATTTTATAGGTTATATTTTCAAATTTATGACATTTGACACAAAAGATACAATAAAGATAGCAAAACAAGTCGCAATAGGGCATGTCCACGACAGTTGACATTGACAATACTTGGGTGGTAAAACAATAAAATTTTAGTTGATTTTGCTTCAGTGTACTTTTAAAGTTATTTTAATTGTTGAGCTTGCATATTTAATAATATATAATATGGGTTAATAGTTGTTTGTTGTTTGATAATTTTTCATCATGTCTATTGTTTATTGTTTTACCACCCATGTATTGTCAATGTCAACTGTCGTGGACATGCCCTATTGGCTTTCGCACAAGAAACATTAAAGTTATTATAGGGTTACCCACGTCGAAAATTTAAATTATCAAAAAAAATTTAGCATAGGCACAATGAGAACTATGAAATATTTACATAAAAGCTACAGATCGATGGTAATGTCAGAAATAAGAGAAGAGTTGTCGACAGAAAACAGAGTGAGATTTATGGCTGTTGTCGACTGGAATAATAGTCATCTACTGTAGAAAGCGACCGGTAGAATTCTATAGTGTGCAGAGTCCCAGCACTGGGTTCGATTCCCGACCGAAGTATATGAATCGCTGCTTCGTAAACGAGAGAGAGAGGCTCAAGGCACATAACGCAGCAACGTAACGTAACAGTCAGATCTTTTGCGAATAACCCCCGGTCGCTTCGCTCCAACCTAACGTAAAGAACTAAAGTTCTAAAAAGAAGATAGAACGAATCTTCTGTTTTACAGTCATTTGTCAATCAAATTTTCCTTGTCATATAGTTCTATGGAACAAATGAAAATTTTTAGTTGAGAAAAACGAATAGATCGACAGACAGGCAGACATCTTTTACCTTGACTTTTCGAAAGCATTTGACAGTGTGGCAAAACCTAGACTTCTACAAAAGCTCGATCATTTTGGCATAAGAGGTACTCTCAACAAATGGTTTTCAGACTTCCTAACAAACCGGTTCTTTAAAGTCAGAGTTGGACAGGAATTCTCCGAGAAAAGACCCGTAACTAGCGGTATCCCACAAGGTTCCGTTCTTGGTCCCCTGCTTTTCATCGCATATTCCAGTGATCTTCGATACTGTCTGTCAAGCTCAATTTCGGCTTATGCTGACGACATGAAACTATACGGAAATCCCGACTTCAGTTATTAAAGTTTGCAGAATGATCTTGATAAACTACAAGAATGGTGTTCCGATTGGTTGATGCCTCTGAACATTGATAAGTCTGTCGTGTTACACGTCAGAAACAATAACACGCAAAATTCTTATTCCATTCCATTGAAAGGACAATTAACAATCTCTATTATTAACGCACTCGCTCTACTCGTGCGTCAAATTATTTCAATTGCTAATGACCCTTATTAATACAATTGTCGGTTAAATAACTATTATTTCCAAAATTCAAACAAAAATACAATATCGTTTAGAATTATTTTATTTAAAACAATACAAAATTGTCAATTAATATTTCATTAAGAAAAAAAGGTACTTTAAAGTAATCCTAATGATTATTTTACTTGTAAACGTTTATAACATTGCTATCGATGGGAAAACTACTTTTTCCTTTCAGAACACAATTTTGGATTTTCTAAAAAAAAGAAGAAGACATTCTTTCGTTATTTATCAAATTGATGGTATTTAATACTTCCATGTTGCGGTAGATCGTATTTTAAGGGGATGACGAAAGTGGGTCTGAGGTAGAAAAATAGGCAACCAAAAAGTGTAACTTATTAGCCGAGTTCCGAATGGTAAAAAGTGTCAACACTTCTGGCACTATAGACACTGTTGCGTTCGTTAATTGGTCAGAGAAAGTATAGTGCATTATTGCGTTCGGTAATACTTTGGGGTATGAATGGTGTAAGCATGGTGGGACACCGTTTACTCGGTACAAAATGGTGGTGTATTAGGTGTTATACACTGATCACACCATCAGCACGTGACTAAACTCTGCACTACACTATTACTGCCATGTTTCCTGTCGACACACTTTCAGGTTAACTACTTTCGACACGTCCCGCTAGATCGCACCACAATACGATCCACCGCAACTTGGGTCAATTGAGACAAAGCCTATGGCGAGAAGCAGTTACTACTTCTGCTATAGGCGGTCATTGATGCAATTGAATTGAATTGAGTTTAAAAAATCCTAGAAAATACAAAAAATAAAACAGAATGCTGGAAATGCAAAACCAAAGAAGGCCCAGGATGTGTAGTCTTCTCACTAAGTCCAAGATTCAAGATAGGAATGGAGAAAAATACCATAACTGGCTGATATCTCAAGAACTGTCCAGAAACGGTATTTCTGTCAAAAACATCATAATCTGACAGCCGACAAGCTCTAGAAGCCTTGAGCAGACATGTTGCATCAGGGCTAGTACTAGAGTGCCATCAAGATTTAGCTAATGCTTCGGTAGAAAAAAATATTATCCTGGGGTGGGTTAAAAGGGACGACTGGAGTAAATGTAACTGGATTGCAGATTCTTTTAGGCGATAGGTAAATATTTTTGACAAAAATCATAGTAGAAAACGCATGGTGACATGACATCATATAAAAGAGATTACATAGTATGTTTTCGATTGTTGTGGACACGCCAATGTTTTACAGTAATTTGTTATAAACATTGTCTGTTCAAGGCTAATTGGGCTTGTCTACTGTCAGTGTAGATTGTTATGTTTTAACCAGAAATTCCTTTTCTGGTTAGTACTTTTGTGGCAATTACATACCAGCCAGTTTTGTTTGAACCACGCTGGTATTGTTTCCTACACTCCACTTAATCCTTAGGCTTAGAGCTCTGGAGTAAACTCCACATCTAAACAGAACTGACCAGAAAAGAATATCTGGCAAACACCTCATAATCTGACAGCAGACAAGCTCTAGAAGCCTTGAGCAGACATGTTGCATCAGGGCTAGTACTAGAGTGTCACAAAGATTTAGCTAACACCTCGGCAGATAACAATATCATCCTGAGGTGGGTTAAAGGGCATGACAGGAGTAAAGGTAATCGCATTGCCGATTATTATTAATCAGGGGAGCGGCTGGACTAAAAATTTCAGGACCCAGTATTCTCGAATCTCGAAAAAAAATGTCGAAAGAAAATTTGAGATCGTATTCTCCGACCACCTTCGACATTTTGTCGCATATGTACATGTGGCAATGCTGTAAATTTATGAAAGCGTGTCTGGTATTCGCAAATGAAGTCAAAAAATAATAAAAAAAGAAGAGTTTGATTAACGGTTTTGTGTTGACGTATATTTTTAAAGTTTCTCGTTACTTATTCTTATACGACGGAGGAGGGGAGAGGAGAGAAACTCAGTATTGCAGTAAAGCGCAGAAAGAATTTTGGAACGAAGTTCCTTATCGCGCGTTGTGAAAGGAGGCTAGACGGATAAAATTCTTACCAAAAGTTGTCACGACACTTTTTGATATAGGAAGCTATTGTAAGCTGTGCGGCGTCGCGTGTTTCTCTGTCTGCATATTTCTCTCTTAATAGAAAGCAAATAAATTGAAAAAATTTTCACCACAGTCCTGGCGCGAACCATCAACCTACGCGTCTATATCAAGGCATTCAACACATGCTGCCATGAGATGTCATGTGTATTAGATGCGAAGAAAGGTATTACATGCTGCAATGTGCGATTATATGTATACAGATAATAATAATAAATGCTTTTGTATTTTTAGCAAGTACGCACTATAACCTCTCTTTATTATTGTGCTAACCAAGTCATACGCATTATAATCTCCACATTTTGTGTGTTTAGCAAGTGTACGCGTCATAATTTTAATAAATTCAAAAACAAATCATATTTTAATATTACAATTTCAGAAAGTATGTGTTTAGCAAGCCGTGCGTGTTCTAACCTATACGCTGTTGTGTTTACGAGTCGAAAGGAACTTCGTTCCATCCGAGTGTCCCTTGACACTTCTCAACTTTTTTTAGTAGAACTGAGTAGAACCTTTGATTCTACAAGAAGCGCTGATGTCCTAGTAGGCTCTTCCATAAATGGTCTTACTAAATTTATTTTAAATCAGTGGTTAAATCTTTCGTCAACCGAAAATGTCTTTTAAACATATTTTCATGCATATTAAATGCATTTCGAAATACGTAACTCCTACGTCCAAACCCTTCTTCAGGATACAGCTCTTGCAATATTTCCTGCTGAATAGCGACAGCCTCTTCTTCGTAGTCCTCCATGTTTAAGAAAAATTGACCTTTTCTACACTTAACGTAACCACAACAAATTAAAATCTAGCGTATATAACAATTTGTCACTTGCTCAAACCCTAGTGAGTTTTTGTCGCATCAAAATTGTCGATTTCGACATTCAAGAATTCCAGTTTTGCGAATCGTGTGACAATTTTGAAATGTCGCATGCGAGATTCACCGATCGAGACTCCAGAATAAGAGCCCAGTGACACCTACGACTTGAAGAACTAGCCAAACGTTACACCCACGCTCAATCCCTTGAGAGATGAGAAGGAACCAAAGGATGCAGCCTTGCCAGGATCACCCTGGGCGATCCTGGGAAGCTGGCACCGAAGAAATATTTGACGATGACCAGGAAAAGCCTACGTTTAACAGTAGAATTTCTGACTGGCCACTGTCAATTAAGGAAACACCTCCATACCATGGGGCTAGTGGACACACCTCTATGCAGAATGTGTGAACTGGAAGATGAAACTGTCAGGCAAGTCTTATACGAGTGTCTGGAGTTATCGTCAATAAGAGAGTGTGTGTTCGGCCTACACCTGCCGATATAAAGGAGATGTCTCCTAGTGACCTGTCCTCCTTCCTGAGAAGGACAGGATGGACGATTACCTAAGAGGACAACCGGGAGGATGTACAATGGGTCACATGTGGCCTAAGTGCTGTGAGCCTACACTCACCCTCCCTACTCTACAGATACAGATATAGGAGGTGCAAGATCTTCTTCTTGAAGTTTGCCTACAAGGATTAATACTTTTATGGCCCCACTTCCTGACGACTTCGGAATCTGTGGAAAAAGTCAACCGTTACACCTATGCTCAATCACTAAAGAGATGGGATGAAATAGTTTTGCCAGGATCACTCTAGGAAGCTGGGAAAAACCTACCTGTCACTGTCAACAGAGGAAACACCTCCATACATTTGGGCTCTATGCAGGATGTGTGAACAGGTAGACCAAACTGTCTTATGCGAGTTCCAAAAGACTTAGCCCACATTTGCCGATATAAAGGAGATGTATAGGATTTTTACGATAAAAAGACGATGATGTCATTTTTAGTTACTTTCCTGCTTAACAGAATAAATATTAATTAACCAACCGTAAATACAGTTAATCTGCAACAGCCAGGGCAATTCACAGCCAACGGGTTGGCAAAACTTCAAGACGTTGTCAGATCAACTGGTAAAATACCCCAGTTTGTTTTGACGTTTATTGACATTCGATCATAGGACGTACAATGGGTCACATTCGTCTCTAAGTACTGTCGACCTGAACTCACCCTCTCTACTCTACAGATACACAGCTGGGGGTAAAAATTAGCTCACCCTTTTCAACGTTTCAGCCATAAATTTATCAGCACTCCTCAGTCTTTGTACTCTTTTTTCGACCAACTTTTTTTGTACTTCCGGTAACTTTTTATAATTCCTTTTGGTAATTTCTCTCATCTCTTGTTCGCTGAATAATCTTTCGCCTACAATAAAAAAAATCGCAAATAAAATCACAATGAATAATAAATAAAAAGTTGAATACGCACGTTTTAAAATATTATTGTGAGCGTTCTGTTCCAAAAATTTCAATTTCAAATCGTCCTTGTTCAATTCTCGTTCGATTTTATTGTTGATCAACGCCAACCGTCGAAATTCGGCGGCGTTTACAAAGCCCGGTCGATTTTTTATTAAATATTCCTAAAAACGAATTATTATACAATACTGGGACAATCTGTATAGATACTAGGGTGCTGATAATATTCACCTGTAAAGTGTAATTGGTGTTTTTTTGGTTATTCATAGTGTCACTGCTATCAGTTTTCGAAGAAGTTTCGTTTTTTGTAAAGTATAATTGTTCATCTTCAGTATTTTCACCGCTTTCCAATTTTTTCATTCTATCTTCATGTCTTTTGTTATTATTTTCATTATTTTTACGTTGTTTTCTATTGTAAGGATTCGGTACTTTAATTTTTATCTCCTCGAGTTTCTTCAGTTTTTTTTTCGTCCTGTTCAAACGTTGGAGTGGGTAAAAAAAACAAATTAATTTCCAAAAAAAAAACAAAAAAAAAATACTAGAATTCTTCGAGTAAATGTGGCAATAAAGCTTTCCCCTTCTAAACCTATCGGATAAAAAAAACCCAGGCACACCCCCACATGTAAAAGCCTTAGTGTTATAGGATATGGGATGACTAACCTGGTTTTGAAATTTTCTGGAGGTTCGTGCTCCAACGTCAATGTATAAGCGATGCCATTACGATTTTGTTGAGTTTTTCTTAATCTATTTTTACAGTGAGAACAATAAATGAAATCTTTGGCTTTTGGATTTCTTTTACACGTACAGAAGTTTTCGCAACGCTTTGTATATTTCGAATGATTGGAAGACGATTCCTATAATCAACAAATTGACATAAACAATTTCTTTGACAAAACAATAGTCACTAGTTCCAGCGCAGAGAGCTTTACTTTCTTGAATAAAACGTTACCAAATTTTCAATATTAATGTTCCTCATGAAGGGGAAGGGAAAATATAATTATATTCACCTTTCCCCTTCAAGAAGGGATAAATATAATATACATATGACGTTCCATACCTTATAATGGATTAGGTAAAGCCAGGGCGACACGCGCCGGTTTCCTTGCGACAGTGTTTTAAATTAGTCCTTGCGCTGGGACCATAGAGAGTGCCTAATAATAATCTTTATTTCCCACCAAATATATAGTTTGGCAAGTTTATCTGAAGCTACAGGGCATCGGATGAAACATGGCGATATCTGTCATAAACGTACAAACGGCGTACGGTACCTATTTTTCCAAGTAAAATTGAAAATACAAAGGTCACTGACAATACCAACGCCACTGGATAAATCAATATCAGTCAATTGACGAAATGAGAGGGAAAAACACACGCACGCGCTTGTCAATAAGAAGTCAGCATTCGATAAAAATCCCCAATTATGTAATTCGGAGGGTGTGCTTGAAGAAGGAAAGAAGAAGAAGGAAAGGTGCTCATCTTTTAATATTCATAAATTGAAAAAATAATGTTAATAGAAAAAATCCAAGGGAACAAGCACATTGAAGAATTAACGTTTGATCATATTGTTAATAATAAAAAGTCCCTTATCTACTTATTATCATTACATACTTAGCACTTTAGCTTTTTTATAGTTAAACGTGGCAATATCGAATGTTTTCGACTGTATTCCTTTCACAGCTTCAGATAAACTGGCCAAAGACAATAATATGTGACATTCCAAATACGTCAAAATATACAGATAATCTCAAATTTGTCAAAAAACTGCCATCTTTAGGAAGTCAAAATTTCGGATTTTTGAAAAAAAAATTTGCAAAAAATATTAATGTTACGAAAAAAATCATCGGGACCATTTTGATATATAATTAATCGATATTTATTTTTTGTTCAGTAAAAAATTCTCTAAATGTCATATTTTGGCAGATATCAGCAAAAAAGGAATTAATCAACAAATTGACATAATAATAATAATAATAATAATAACTAGTTCCGGCACAGGGAGCCTTAATTTCTTTAAAAGATGTTCCTCAAGAAGGGGAAGGGAAAATATCACTCCATTCACCTTTCCCCTTCAAGAAGTGATAAATATAATATACATTTGACGTTCCATACCTCATAATGGATTCGGTAAGGCCAGGGCAACACGCGCCGGTTTCCATGCGACAGTATTTTAAATTAGTATTTGTGCCGGGACCATAGCATAATAATAATCTTCATCTCCCATCAAATATACAATATGTGACATTCCAAATACGTCAAAATATACAGATAATCTCAAATTTATCAAAAAACTGTCAAATTTAGGAAGTCAAAATTTCGGATTTTTGAACCCGCGTTTTTGCAAAAAATATCAATGTTACGAAAAAAATCATTGAAACCATTTTGTTATATAATTAATCGTTCTTTATTTTTTGTTGAGTAAAAAATTCTCTAAATGTTATATTTTGGCAGATATCAGCATAAAAGGAATTAATTAACAAATTGACATAATAATAATAATAATTAGTTACGGCACAGGGAACCTTAATTTCTTTAAAAGATGTTCCTCAAGAAGGGGAAGGGAAAATATCACTCCATTCACCTTTCCCCTTCAAGAAGTGACAAATATAATATACATTTGACGTTCCATACCTCATAATGAATTCGGTAAAGCCAAGGCAACACGCGCCGGTTTCCATGCGACAGTATTTTAAATTAGTATTTGTGCCGGGACCATAGCATAATAATAATCTTCATCTCCCGCCAAATATACAATATGTGACATTCCAAATACGTCAAAATATACAGATAATCTCAAATTTATCAAAAAACTTCCATATTTAGGAAGTCCAAATTTCGGATTTTTAAACCCGCGTTTTTGCAAAGAATCTCAATGTTACGAGAAAAATCATCGGGACCATTTTGGTAGATAATTAATCGATCTTTATTTTTTGTTGAATAAAAAATTCTCTAAACGTCATATTTTGGCAGATATCAGCAAAAAAGGAATTAATCAACAAATTGACATAATAATAATAACTAGTTCCGGCACAGGGAGCCTTAATTTCTTTATAAGAAGTTCCTCAGGAAGGGGAAGGGAAAATATCACTCCATTCACCTTTCCCCTTCAAGAAGTGATAAATATAATATTAATTTGACGTTCTATACCCTATAATGGATTCGGTAAGGCCAGGGCAACACGCGCCGGTTTCCGTGCGACAGTATTTTGAATTAGTCCTTGCGCCGGGAGCATAGCGTAATACTAATCTTTATGTCCCACCAAATATACAATATGTGACATTCCAAATACGTCAAAATATACAGATAATCTCAAATTTATCAAAAAACTGCCATATTTAGGAAGTCAAAATTTCGGATTTTTGAACCCGCGTTTTTGCAAAAAATATCAATGTTACGAAAAAAATCATTAGGACCATTTTGGTAGATAATTAATCGATCTTTATTTTTCGTTCAATAAAAAATTCTCTAAATGTCATATTTCGGCAGATATTAGCAAAAAAACGGATTTGGGACACATAGATAACGCTCACATTATTTTAGAGGGCGAGAGGTGATCGATGAAGGTGGGCGGTCAGGGCGGGAAGTAGAGGTGTATAATATGACACTTTCTAACCTTCAATAACGTTAGTAATAACAGCATTACACATACGGTTGTGAATAAATATACTTACATTTCCAGTACCGCTGAAAGAAACTGCAGTTAGAATGGGCCGTTTGTCGAGACATTTTTTGCACACGGGAAACTCCCGATCATCGATCCGTAACAAGGAAATCTTCTCCAATGGCACATTGGTCTCGCAACAGTAGCATGTACAGTTTGAGGATGAATTGTTCGGTGTGGAATCGTCAGTCTCGGACACTGTGAAACGATAAAGTGGGATTTAAGAAAAATTTTATTCGGTCGATTTAGATCACCTGCGCTACTACAGCTGTGTTAGGGGGTTTATTATATAAAACTGTTTGCTGATATGTCCGATCGGTGGTGTCTTTTTCTGGTGCTGGAAAAATTTGTTGATTAATTTCCAAAAATTAAAAATTGAGTTTATGTGTCTAGATTTGTATCGATCTCCTACTGAAACAAGTCTCGTCTGGTAACTAGTTTCGTTTTTAAAATAAAGGGGGTAAAATAAGACACAATTATATTATTTTCATAATTCTCGGTTTTTTTTGAACAAAAATCAACAGAAAAATGCAATGAGGACCTTACCATCCATCACCGCTGACTTAGCTCGTTTCGTTCGACTCTTCTTTACGTTACATTTACAAAATTCTTCTTTATTCTTCGAACGCGACGGAGAAGAAGAGCTGTCTCTACAACTCGACCGGCAAAGACAGCATCTGCGAGATTTTTTCTCACGGTCATCTTGACAGATTATTTTTTTCGGTGAACAAATACATATTATTTTACTTCTCGCCATTTTTTCACCGCTACAAATGCATATTATTTCATTCTTCTTTCGAGATTTTTCCATGCTGCTGGAAGACGAACGAGAGGTTCGGATGTCTTTGGATAGTAAGTCCGTTTGGACAGTTACGGAGTTACTGGGGGTGTTTCCGATATTTTTTTCTACTCTTGGGTTCGGATTTGTTAATTTATTTGTCTGAGTGGTCTTATTGTTTTCCCGGCTATTCTTAATGAGGTTTCGATCTGAAGTTACCAATGAGTTATCACGTTTGTTGTTAGCGTTATAGGAAGCTTCGGTGGATTTGTCGATGTTGATAATATTGGTTTCTTTTGAAATCATTCTTGTCAAATCTTGTTTCATTTTTTCTATTTGTATTTGTGTATCAATTTTAGTTTCTGCAGATTAAATAATCAAACATTTTTTTTACAAAACGGTTATTGTTTATAAATACTAAGGAAATACTATAAAGAATTGTTAAGTAAAGAAGTGAAAACACAAATAATTCAACCCGATTTAAAAATTTCATCGTACTCCCATGGTAAATGTGAGTTTTTAAAAATGAATTAAACGTCTTTAAAAATTTTTATCATCAGTCCACGGTTTAAATTGAAATTATTGTACGCCTATGGTCAATAAACATGTTGACGAATAAATTAACCCCATTTGAAAATTTTATTGCACGTCTCCGTTGGTGTAGATTGAAATTTTGCATAAAACAAATTCGTACGCCCATGGTATTGGAAATGTTAACAAACAAATTAAGGTACCAAAATTTAAAAAAAAATTTACATCAATTAAACCCTTATACAATTTGTATCGTTCGACAATGGTGTAGATTGAGATATTTACAAATAATTTAACCCCCCTCATGAGAACTGCGACAAATGAAAACAGAAATAAATCAACCTCTTTTAAACATTTCATCGTACTCGCATGGTAAATGGAAGTTTTTACAAATGAATTAACACTATTTAAATTTCCATAGCCCACGGTTTAAATTGAAATTCTTGTACGCCTATGGTCAATAAACATGTTGACGAATAAATTAACCCCTTTTGAACATTTTATTGCACGTCCCTTTATGAAAATTCATTAGCCTATGATGTATATTGGCATTTTTCGCATATAAATTAACACCCTTTGAAAAAAAATCGTACGCCCATGGTATTGGAAATGTTGAAAAATAAATTAATGTACGCCCGAAATGGAAAAATGTTCTACGCATTAATTAAGCCCTTATACAATTTGTATCGTACGACAATGAGTACGATAAAATTTTTATAAATAATTCAACCCCCTTGAAAAAAAAATCGTACGTCTATAGTAAATATAAATTTTAGCAAATAAATTAACGTTTGGCCATAATGTACAATTTTTTACAAATCGTTTTATCCCTTAAAAAAATTTGTTTCGTACGCCGATGGTGTAGATTGAAATTTTTGTATATAAATTAACCCCCCGTTAAAAAAATTCGTACGCCCATGGTATTGGAACAAGCAAATTAAGGTACGCCCATAATTTAAAATTTTTTACACATCAATTAATCCCTTATACAATTTGCATCGTACGACAATGGTGTAGATTAAAATTTTTACAAATAATACAATCCCCTTGAAAAAAAATTCGTACGTCTATGGTGAATAAAAATTTTAACAAATAAATTAACGTTTGGCTATAATGTAGAATATTTTACAAATCGTTTTATCCCTTAAAAAAATTCGTATCGTACGCCTATGGTGTAGATTGAAATTTTTGCATATAAATTAACTTCCTTCAAGAAAAATTCTTACTCCCATGGTATTGGGAATATATCAAGGTACGCCCATAATTTAAAAATGTGTACAAATCAATTAATACCTTATACATTTTGTATCGTACGACAATGGTCGGTGTAGATTAAAAATTTTACGAATAACTTAACGTTCGGCCATAATGTGAAATTTTTTACAAATCGTTTTATCCCTTAAATAATTTTGTATCGTATGCCAATGGTGTAGATAGAAATTTTCGCATATAAATTAACTCCCTTCAAAAAAACTCGGACGCCCATGGTATTGGAAATGTGTTGACAAACAAATTAAGGTACGCCCATACTTTAAAAATGTTTACAAATCAATTAATCCCTCATACAATTTGTATCGTACGACAATGGTGTAGATTAAAATTTTTACAAATAATTCAACCCCCTTGAAAAAAAATTCGTACGCCTATGGTAAATAGAAATTTAAACAAATAAATTAACGTACGGCCATAATGTAGAATTTTGTACAAATCGTTTCATACCTTGAAAAAATTCGTATCGTACGCTGATTGTGTAGATAGAAATTTTTAGAAATACATTTACCCCTTTCAATATTTTCATCGTACGCCCTTGGTAAATGAGAAATTTTATGAATAAATACAAGTTTTTACAGTACGCCTATGATAGAAGTCAATTTATACAAAGAAATTTTATCGTTGCCTATCCAAAAAGTTACCAGCACGCACATGGTACAGTCGAGGTACAACACGTCACGTAAGCATGTCGGTGACGGTTTTGCCCCTACCAAAAATCCCGTAAATTTTGCCCCTACCAAAAATCGCTTAACGCTGTTAATGAAACTTTCACTTCAAAAACAATAAAAGCTTTCGAGCACTTTGAACGCACCCCTTATATGTCACGCCAAATAGCCAACGACCTTGAAAATGACAGAGCGGTACTTTAAGAAGATAGTTCCTTCCCTGCTTTTTGACAGCTACTTTCGATATAAGCAAAAATTTGGTGGTATAAATAAAAACTAATTACCTTTATCTGCAACAATTGTAACATCATCCGGTTCAGTACCATCGTCTATGCCACCAACAAACGCCACAGGAGACGTACCATTATTCAACATACTCCTTTTAACATTCTCCGTTCCTATATCAGTTTGATAATTACCGGTAGAAGTACTCTGATCTTTCGACGTTTTTCTTGCACCCCATTCAGTTTCTTTATCAACGTTTAAACCAACAGGCGGGACACTTTTATCAACAAAAGTTTTAGGATCCCATTCTGTACCTTTATCAACTCGTACCGTCGAGTTAGACGTAAATTTATCGTATGAGGTTATTATCGAGACAAATTCAGATCCTTTATCTACTAATATCGGAGCGGAAGTTGAATCGTTTACTACAACTCCTCTGCTTTCAACTGTAGTTCCTTGATCGGTTTGAAAACGTCCAGGGGAAGTACCTTTTATAAAATAAAATCTACGTTAATACGACCCATCAACTTAGTACCAGATAATTTCTATTTAACCACTTAAAAAATGCCTTTAAAAACACTAAGAATTCTTAAGACAGATTTCAGCTCGTGCGCAGATGTAGAACTACAGTACTACCACAGGATACGTTAAGCTGATGTATTCTGTGGTACTACCATACTTAATTTGACGTTTTTTTGGACTTATCATTACCATAACTGTGATGCTAAATACAGAGCGACACCTATAACGCTCATGAACATTCACTTTTGCGCCGATCTGTAATATAGCAAATGAAGCAACGTTTTTGACAGTTGACAATCATATCACAACAATATGGCGCAGCCGGAAGTCTTTTATGCACCAAAATCTAACATTAATACGACCAAGTTGTTATTAATATCACCCTATATATCATAATTCCAGAGATTGTTTCTTTATCAATTCAAAATGTGTTTTTTAAAGAACGAAATACCCCCAAGAATATCAATATTTATAAAACATACAAATGACACAGCGATTTTTGACAATTGACATTTCTACCACATTAATATAGCGGAATTGCGATCAACACAAAAGTTATTACACTGAATTACATTTTTCTTTAGATCCATATAGAAGAAAAGTTAGTTACCTTTATCGACAACGTCTGTAACATCATCCGGTTCGGTACCATCGTCTTTGCCGCCAACAGGAGACGTACCATTATTCGACATACTCTTTTCAACATTCTCCGTAGCTCTATCGATATGATAAGAGCCGGTAGAAGTACTCTGATCTTTCGACGTTTTCCTTACACCCCAATCTGTTCCTTTATCGACTCTAGTCGATGCGTAAGAGGTGAATTTATCTAATGACGTTCTTCTCGAGGTATATTCAGTACCTTTATCCGTCAATAAAGGAGTGGCAGTAGTGGAATTGTTTACAAAAACCCCGATGCGTTCACTGGTAGTACTTTGATCGGTGTGAAAACTTTTAGGGGAAGTACCTTGCTCCACTAGGGAACCTCTAGGTTCAAATTCAGTTCCTTTATCAACTAAACTAGTTCTTGGGGAAGTGGATCGATCTACTGAGGGTTTTTTACTAGTGGTACCAATAGATTTATCTATGGTTGTTCTTGAAGTTTCAGCGGTTTTAAAAATGGGGTAGTTGTCGTTTTGAGATGCGGCTTCTTCGACAGTTCTCCCACTGCTTTTTTCTTTTGTTAAAGATATATTTACCGAGTGAACTGATTTATCTTCTTTTGTACATACACATCGATCTAAAGTTGGCACAGAATTTTTATTATTTGTGTTGGTACCAATATCTGTGGAAGCCGGTATTTGATTAGCAGATTCGTCTGTTTTTAAAGATCCTGAAGATATATCGGTGTCGCCTTGCGAAACGTTGTCAAGTTTTTTACGAATATTCACATCGATACTTCTTCTTGGTTTACTTTGGCCTAAACGGCTGAAATCTTCTTTGCTAAAATGTTGCATGAGTTTATCCACGAAATTACAATGACAGTCACGTGACGGTCCACATTTGCAGTCGACGAAAACTTTTCCTAAGGAATTCGAGGTGGATTTACTGGTTCCGGAAGTTGCTGGAAAATATTTCAGTTAGAGCCTTATTACACAAAAAGAATTATGTCTTATACAAATTTCATCTTACTTCCATGGTAAAAAGAAATTTTTGCAAATAAATTATTCCTTTTTAAAAATTGTACGGTACTCCCATGGTGGATTTTCGCACTGTGTTTATAATTTTTTCCGTCGACATTATTAACGTTCTCAAAATTAGACAAAATCATTCATCAATGACTTTACATTAATCAACAATGTTTCTGTAGGCAACCCAACGCACATCTTATACAATAATTGGCGGAGTAGAATTCAATGACTTCTGGCGGAAAAAATTGTAACTGTCGCAACTAGTAAAATAATTCGTTTTGCATTGTTATTGTATTATATGCAAATCAACGTAATTTCGAACTTTATTTGTTTATTTGTGTCAGTGACAAGTTTAAAACTGTGTTTTTCTATTTAACTCAACTGTCCTTATTTCTGAGGTAATATTCTTATATAATCAAAGATATTATGGAAGAGGTTATGTTATTCTATTTTTTGTTTTGATCGCAGATCAAAGCGATATTAAAAATTTAAAATATTACTCAATACAAACGTACCTTCCCTACAACTTTCGTAGATATGACTATATCAAAAATAAAATAAAAACACGAAATCAGACCTAAAACTAAACAGTTAATTAAACGCTTGAACTTTTCTCAAATATCAACCATACATATTACTCCAAAAATAAAAATATTAGCTATTAGCTAAGATGACATTGACATTTCAGAGCGCCATCTATCGAATTCTACTTTTACCAATATTTATATTGACAGTTACCTGTGGTGTAGGTAGGCAAGGTAGACAGGTTGAGGAGAGAGGAAGGTAGAAAGGAGAGAATGCAAACACGATGGGAGGAGGGGCAAAGAGACTGGAATGGATGGAAGGAGATTCGACATAAGGACTGGGAGGATGAAAAGAGGGAGGAGATAGAGGTTGAGGTGGAAAATCCAATGATAGGGGATGAAAAGATAAAAGTGGTATGGGTGACTAAGGCAGACAGTGGAATGGAGAAGGGGATACAGAAGATGTTTGGGGATAGGTACCCGATGCTTGGAGAAAAAGGAGAGGAAAGGGAGTGGGTTTAGGAGGTACGCACTACGGAAAGAAAATGTACAAGGGTGAACGCGGAGGAGTTGCTCTGTCGGATGGAGGGTGATTGTAGGGATGAGATGAAGGTGTTTGATATGATTAGTCGACTGTTTGAGGAAGTGGAGAGCATGATCAGCGTTGGGCTACACAGGCTCAAGCATGTGGAGATGGAGGTGCTGAGGAAGATGATCGCGTGGGTGAGAGCAGATGGGACAAGGAGGTCAGAAATGAGGCGGTAATCCTGGAGGATATTGGAGAAGTTAATCAGGAGGGGAAAGAAAGTATTAAAAAGGGTTTGAGGGAGATGGAAGGAAAGTGGGTGGATAGACTTAGAGTCTCAAGGAACAGGGAGGTGGTTATAGAGGCAAAGAAAGGAGTTGAGGTCAGGGGAATTCTGAGAGATGTGGAAAGGGTAACAGGAGCTTGGGCGGTGGAAGCGGGAAGGGGAACAAAAACCATCAAGATGGTGGGGTTGGACCCGTGGATTGAAGATGAAGTGATGAGAAAGAGAATAGAGAAATTGATTGGAGAAGGGTCAAGAGTGATGACAGTGGCGAGGGAGAGAAGCGGGATGAAAATGGCGGTGGTGAGGGTGGAATGGGAGAAAGCGGAAGGCTTACTAGGAAATATAGGTAAATATTGTAGAGGGAAGAGAGAAGGGGAGATACTTTGGATATGGAGTGAAGGGCCACCAGGTAGCCGGGTGTAATGCCAAGAGAGTGGTGGATATAAGGGTATGATGGCTATGTAAGAGCGTGGAGCACATGGCCAGAGACTGTCGGCAGGCCTTTGTAGGGTATGTTGGGAAAGAGGACACAAGCCAGGGAAGACAGAATGTGGTAGGGAAGGAAGGAAGTGGAAGAAGACGGAGAAGGAAAACATGAGAGGTACCCTCTGGACCCATCAGAGGGAACGAGTCTGGGCAAATAGAGGGAAGTAGAAAGCAGACTGCGGGAAGAAAAAATGTAGAGCAGTGGAAAGAGAAGTAAGGTGAGAGGTGGGAGTGATAGAAGGGAGTATATGACGGAGAGTATGTGAGGGACCGCCACCCGCCTTAAAGTACTGTCTGGGTACTGGCCAGGACCCATTCGAACATGAGTTTCATTTTCATTTTTGGCAACTTATACAGCCGACGGAAAAGCTTTGTAACTAACACGAATATTTAAAGGTCAATTAACAATCTCGATTGTTAATGGCCCTGATTAATACACTTGTTGGGTTAAACAACTATTTC
Source organism: Galerucella pusilla (assembly GCA_910591695.1). Classification (NCBI taxonomy): domain Eukaryota; kingdom Metazoa; phylum Arthropoda; class Insecta; order Coleoptera; family Chrysomelidae; genus Galerucella; species Galerucella pusilla. The sequence goes on along the minus strand of CAJUYI010002856.1, from coordinate 9,328 downwards.
CCCAACAAAAACCTTCATATTTTACTAAAACACTTACCTTTTTTAGACGACGAACTATTTGAAGACAATCCACAAATACAAGGACAACCCTTACATTTACCGCACAAATTCTTCCTTGTTTTATCCGAAATTTGGTCAGGTCGAGCTGTCGGTATAAAGGCCCCCACGTACGGTTCCATCCGTACCGACCCCTTGGGACTAATATTACACATACAAGTATACAATTGACAAACGGAACAAGTTTTAACGTTATGAATTTGTTTACAAGCACAACAAGTACACGGTGATCTATGGCAAACGATGCAAATAGTATTCGACGATTCCTTTCCGCTGGTAGTACTGGAGCTAGTGGAAGAGCAAGTACAAGTCTTAGATTTACTATCCAGGTGGTCTTTTACCGCATCATCACTAATTTGAAAGGGATTGCTTAGGCCTTGTAAAAAATCTATTACACATACACAAGGTGCTCGTTTGCAAATGTTACAAAATGTGGTGACTTTAATATTGGTCGTTGTATCTGTAGAAAGAACTTGTATGTCTGCTACCACTGGTTGAGGATCTTTGAAACTTTCACAATTTGGATCTTTAACTGTATAAGTCTCGCCGTTGATTCTGAAATTTCTGTGCTGGGATTTTGCTACGTTGCCTAATTTTGTTTCTATAACGTAGTTTCTTTTGATTTTGTTATTGTTACTGGCCGCTACCATGTATACGGAAGTTTTTTTCATACATTTCGGTGGATGGCAAGGTTTTTTTGTTTTTTCTAAAAGGGATTTTAATTTTCCCAAATGGTTTATTTCTTTTTCGATCCAATTTAACTGGTATTCCATTTCTTTGTTTTCAAACTGTGAAATTTGATCTCCACCACCTACAGTTCGTGCATGATTTTCAAAAAACTTTTCTGATACAGTTTTTAATTCCTTCCAATTTTGGTAAGATTGTGGAGAGCTGGAAGATTGTTCGGAGCTGATTTCTTGACATTTAGTAACGGTAAATAAAGTTTTCTTCGGTTCTTTGGTAGACTCTTTAATTAAACCTTTATCTGATAATGTTTTCTTTTTATCTGCCTTTGATGTAGAAGGTGTTGGTTCCAGTTTAGAAGGACCTGCCTTTTTTTCTCTCGCACTAGACATATCAGAATCTGTACAATCCTTTTTATTAATTTTTGACGAATTCTTTCGTTGATCTTGTAGAATTTTAACAGCATCAACTTTTGGGTAAAAAAGATCAGAGTTTGTACTAGAATTAGAATCGTCTAAATATTTGGATTCTGTTATCTTCTGAAGGATTTTTTTTATGTATTTTTTCTTTGTAGAAGGATCATATTTTTTAGAGTTTATCAATCTTTGTAAGACATAAACACCTCTTTCAATATCACTAGTTTTAATATCGTTTTCAATCAGATTGACATTGGAAGAAGTAACAGGTTGTACTGAATCTTTTTTACAGTGTTCATCTGAAAAAAAATTACATATTTTTAACCAACTTCTCAAATTTTTTAGTTCTCTAATGCCCCTACTTATAAACAAGACTTGAGGCTGAGCACGGGCTTGAGCATTTTACATTTAAAATGTGTCAAAAACTGTCTTGTTTATAAGAAATAGAAATATTTATTCTCATCTATAAAAGGTCGTCATTACAATTCATATATACAGTGCTATTCAAAATTCCCCTCCCCCCCCTTGTATCTTTTGAACGGCTACACTTATATTAATAAAATTTGGAGGGTGAAAATAAAGTGTTGTAAACTTCTCTACGAATGGTAACAGGTGACGTAATAGTAATAGATGATGTCACAGTGCCACTCTGGCCAATAATTTTAAACAGGACCTTATGGCAAGTGATATCTCGTTTGAAAGGCATTGACATTGGCTACATAGCCATATTAATTTTGTTTGGGTTTAAGCTAATTTTGACGGATAAATTAAATAAATACCAAAATTATTATTTCACATTTAAATATTGAAGATTTTTCAGTCCGCCTCTGGTTAGTTGTCAAAAAAATTGACGTTTTTAATTTAATAGTATTTGTTGCTTTGCAAAGTTTTTCTAAATAGCTTAAATATTTAATTTTATCATTGTTTAACGAGACGTTTAAGAGTTTACATAGGCAAAATGGTACGTACTCAAGCTGACAAAGTAGCAGCTATCTTAATAATTGGTGAATCTAGAAAGAATCTCCATGAAGCGGAACGTTTATTTAATGTTGTTGCTTCAAACTTGTGAAGAAGCTCCCTCAAATAAGTTCTCGAGATGGGGCGATCTGGGTATCTCTCATTAAATAAACGTTCCACTTCATGGAGATTCTTTCTAGATTCACCTATTTTGGGATTTCTTTGATTTCAGGTTTCTTAAAATGTCAGCCATGTCATCAACAGTTAGGGGCACAAAAAAAAGAGAATGCTGATTATTAGGAATATCAGCAACTTGACTATTATTTGTGATACAGGCATTAGCCTCATAAGGGGCCGTTAGATTTTATGAGCTGCCTAAATATAAAAAAAAATACTTACTATTTGTCAATTCTGGATTTTCTACAGGAATATTTTCATTTTCCACAGAAGCACTGTTGTTTTTGACATATTCAAAACTATCACATTTCGAAGCGATAGCATTAGAGCTTGTTGACTTCCCAGAATCACTTGAAGTTTTCAAAGTATCAGAGTGCTTGTAAAAAGTAACAATATCATGGGATTGTTTTGGTACTGCTTTTTTAAGAGAATCATCTGTTTGAATACCGATATTCAACTTCTTAACATTCGTATGTGATAAACAGTCTAGCAGTAGAGGTTTTGTAAGGCACAAATTTATAACTTTTTTTGTTGGATTTAAAGGAATGTTGATTTCTTTATTTTCACAAGTCTCTATATCTACTTTTTCATTATTTTTAGTTTGGGGATCTTTAGGAGTTGAATGAGCTTCAGGCAGTCCAATTTTCTTTTTTAAATAATCAAGGCTTTGCTGAAAATCCAAAATTTTCCCATCACTTCCAGATTCTAAATCAGATTTTTGTTTCTCTTCACTAGTTGAAGACATTGTTGGTGTATCTTCTTTTGCTAAATGACTAGATGAAGAAGATGATTGTAAGGTATTTCTTTCACTACCAGCTTCTTCTGAGCTACTGGTGTATGGAAGTATTACAATTTTTACATTATTACTTTCAGGTTCTTTATTACTTTCAATATGTTTATCCTGACTTAAAATAGGAACTGAAGAAGACCTTTGAATATAACCAATGTCTCCTAAACTATCCCATTCCAGTTTACGATTAGATGCAGCAGATCCTGTTGGAGATAACTCAATGTCAGGTTCGCAGTTTTCATATCTCCTTCCTCTGTCTACTACAGTAGCTTTGGAATTCTTTCCAGTTTGTGTTTTTGTCGATTCTTCATCGTCGTCATCTACAATTTTTGGTAAATATTGTACAGATCCTGAGAAATATTTTGGTAAATCTTTACTTTGAGAGTATGTTCGATAATACTCTAATATTTGTTTTGTACACGAATCTTCATCTTCTTTATCTTTAGATTCTTTATTAGTGCTCATGGTAGGTTCAGCATTTGTTGTTCAACATAAGAATCATTATATTTTTATATTTATGAGTGAATGACACAAAAATTTTGGCAAGTGATGCATTGACCAATGATTTTGGTTCACTAACCTTCACTCTTCAGAAGTTTATTTAAAAAACCATTATGTTCAAGTTTAAACTATCATATTATTTCTCTATGTAACGGACTTTAAAAATGAAAACTGATGAAAACAAATTCAAATTGAGGGTATTTAAAGATCTGTGAAACGTAAACACTGTCAATGTCAATTGTCGTGTATATGAATCCGTGTGTTTATTTGACTGTTAAATGATAACTCATCTAGATCTACGTCAAAACCAATGTCAATTTTATAAGATTTTTATTTTAGATTCTAAAAAAATTATAAGTATCTTTTAAAATTTCAGTAATGTCGATGATAAATCCTAGACATAATCCCTATGATGATGAAATAACGCTTTCTTTCAAAAGGCCTTGTGTTTGTACTGATGAAAACCTTGATTTAGGTAAATATTATATTTAAGAGAAATTTAGTGGTGTCAATTTATTCATAACGTTTTAGAAAAGAGTTTTGTTTACGTAGAAGGAACTTCAACGGACAAAAACGTGTCTTCGAATATAAGTGAACTTACAGAAAATGTATGGTATGTTCTTCATTTTCTCACAAACTTTATCTAAAAGAAAGAAGAATTTTCTCTCATTAATATTTTTTTGATGTTTAGGTATGAAATAAGACCCCCCAAATTGTTTGCTAAGCAAGCAATACCAATAGTAACATCTAGACAAACTTATATTGCTCGCGTATTACTGGATGGTAAATTTACTAGTTTAGAGGAAGCTGACGAAGAAGGGGCAGGCGTGAAAGAAGAAAAGAGTACCATCAAGAACGTCAGTATGAACCTTAAAAAGTCTGCTGTTCGATTCCTTGGAAAAGCTGGCGTCGATTTTGATTTTTAATACTTTATTTCAAGAAAAATTATTCAGAAACTATCTATCGAACAATCATGATATATATACAAATTAAATATTGTTTTCCGAACAAATTTTTTGAAAAATACATTGAACACTTTTATTAATATGTTTTAATTTTTATTCGATCATTGATTTGCGTCAGAAGTTCCTTCATCTGAGTTATTAGGACCTATAATATTTTCGACTGTTTCTTCACTGTCACATTCTTCGGTTGTCTTGACAGCAACATCGTTTATACATTGATATTTCGCGTCATGTTGTCGCTCTTTGGTTCGCTTTCCATGCAATTCTTCCGTAACTACAAGGCGTTCAAATTATTGAATATTCCAAAGAAGTGCTTATCGTTTACCATTCCAATAAAGTGAATTTATAGAACCTTTTGTACTATTCGAATACACAGACCACGTAAAGTTCCCTGGATCATTGTAAAAGTTGGAGTCCCAGTCCCAATCATAATCATCGCTATCGTAATCAAATTTTCTTGAAGACGGCGAAGAGCTTATAAATGAACTGAAACGTGTGAAATATATAGCTGACACAAATCAGAGTGTAAATGTCCATAACAATATCAGAAAATGAGAAAAATATAACAGAAAAAGGTTAAAAGCTGTATATGCGCATGCGCAGCTCGATACATGCGCTGTTTAAGCCATAGATAACGTATAAGCAGCCTTGAGTCGCAAACTTCATATCGCTTAATCTATCATAGAACATATTCAAGTGACAGATGATAGTTAACTTATCTGACCTTACAAAAGAGCTAGTTTAATGTGAGATCTATGGATTCGTTGCTCTGACTTTGCTGAATAAGTGATCTATTCTCAAGCATTGACCTTTTTTTGTCGCATTCGAGAATGTATAATTCCTGACGGAAACGCATGCGACAAAAAATGTTACTGTTTGTGAATAGGCCGACAGGATTGAGAAATTGGATGTTAAATTTAAAAATAAATACCCTAAAAGTGGAATCTTGGTATTTTGTACGTCTCTAGGAGCATTAGGTTCTCCATAAAGAATTTTCCATAAGTATAACTCTTTATTCTCCATTTCTTCTTTCCAATCTTTCCAAATTCCATAGAAACTTGTTATCATATAAATGAAAACAAAAATGAGCACCATATTTAAGCAAACGAGCAAAGTTAACCAAAGATGTCTTTTCGATTCCGCATCTATCATAAGAAGAAGTTGAAATAATATGAGTATGAATAGCCACAATCCAATATCTTGACTAAAAAAGAAGAATACACAAATATTACACAGAAAAAAATGTGCTACAAAAAAGGTGGTTAGTGAAGGCTAGCGACATCTACTGAAGTATCAATAATGCCCGGTTCTATAAGCTCGGGCTACTCCTGCCCCGAGAGTCAACTCGGTGATTGGTGAGTTAAGCAGTCCTTCCGTTCTCAAGAAAAACCACTCGAAGTAAAATCACGTGAGCGTTGGATGACCTAGGCAAGTGGATAAGGTTGAACGGGTCGTACTCTGTTCCCCTACCCCCCAATGCGAGTCGTCTAATGCGCAGGCGACTTAGAATAGATCACGCGTATTATAATATATACGTCATGTAGGTACTTACCCGAAGCACATATCCACAAATACATTCCTTGTCAAACTAAGTACAGTAATTCCAATGCAACTGCAGGAAACTAAACTAATAGCCATTTGTATATTTAAATGAACCTTGCCCTTGTCCCAGGGTGTCGCAGTCAAAACGCCAATCGTCGTAGTCACCCCGATTATAATTATCCCCAGGCAAAGTCCATACGCCCTCAATTTGGATTTTAACTTAGGCATAGTTTTTATTACTTGTCATTTTCAGATTTTGACGTTTCATAGTTATGATGAAGGTGACATAAAAGTCATTTTTCTTTGAACTTAACCACGCTAACCGGCTTAACAATACTATGACGTAACGGTTTGTGGAAACTAAGGAATACATAAACACCTTTAACCTACAATGAGATAACTTCTGTCAAATTATCTCAGTGAGCTGAACTGGTACTCTGCACACTATAGAATTCTACTATCGGCTCCATTCACACGTCTTTTGGCGACGATTTCTCAATGAAAACTTCAATATATTTCATAGTAATAAGCCAGAAATAAAATAAGTATGCAGATGCTGTCGACTGGAATAATAGTGGTAATAGTACTGCAGAAAGCGATTGGTAGAATTCTGTAGTGTACAGAGTACCAGGTCAGCTGGTTTTTGTGGTTGGTTAACTGCTACGTCATGAAATATTGACTGGTTAGCTTATAGTTAACCCAGTTTGTGTGGTTAACTTCAAAGAAAAATGGCTGAACTGTCAAACCCTGTCAATCACAATTTTTTTAGTAGATATCTGCCTTCTTTTTGAAGCGCGTTAAAATGGAGACTCCACTATTAAAATGACAAATGTCGTGTGTCCTAACCGGAGAAGGGAAACTTCCGCTTCCCGGCCAACTGACAGATCAAAGTATAACTATGTATAAAAATATCAGAAAATAAGAAATAGAAAACTAAAAAAAAACAAAAAAACCCAGGTCCAAACCGTGTTTCGAACCTAGGACCTCTGGGTTGTGATCTCAGTATGCCACACGTATGCCACCTACTGTGCTAATCTCCTCACATTCAGTCACATCGAATATAAGGTTAAATGCTGGTTCTCCTTTCATACGACATCTGTCATTTTAATTGTGGGGGGTTTAATAACTCGATCTCCATTTGAACGCGCCTTCTTTTTGCACCATATGCAATGCAAAGCACCTTGAGAGACCGACTTTGACGAGAACTGAGAAAATCGTAAAATTATCGGCGATATCATTGGTCGACAGAGTGAAGTTTGACAAATATCTTTTTATAATAATAGCGCCTTTCAGACATGCGCAAACAAAAAAATATTAGACAGATTCAGTTCTTATTTGCTGGAGTATTCTGTGCTACAAATTTGTCCAAGAAAATCTAGCACATGCCTTCTTACACATTGTTGATCCAAAAAGTAGGAAACTTTTGAAGATTTGGATGTTAAAGGAACCTACTATAGAGTATACTAGAAATTACGACCGGAATCAGAATTGTTACATTGAGGCCCTGTTTATCAATTGCAATTTATCCGTCAGTTGATGCTTAACTACCAGTTATTTTGGAAAGGTTGGTTTATCAACAACAGGATAACTGATGTAATTGTTGATAATAAATACATCAATCAGCCACAGTCTAAACATCAGTTATCATTAAACCCAGTTTAAGTGTTTGATACAACTCGCCCTTAATAATAAAATGTCAAATATTCATCTGTCAGTTTTAACTGGTGATATCTGGAGGTTAAGGTCTATTACATAACCTCACTTTATTCGGTAGAGTTGTTGTGTTTTGATTTCGTTGTGGTGTTGTGTCAAATTTACTTGGGTTTTGAGCAAAGTAAAAAATGGAAAGTACTAGTACTACTAAGGTCTAAGAAGAGAGGATGCAATTTCACAGCAGAAGAGAGAAATTTGCTTCTAAAAATTGCAAATAAACATGAATTGAAAATAAAAAACGGATGGGGCAGCCTGGAAATCAAAAGAGGAGGCTTGGATGCAGGGTGAAGCAGCAGTTCGACACTCAAGTGAATCCTTTTTCAGTTCTAATATTGATAGTACAGTCTCTTTTGTCATCCTAAATCTTACATGAAAATCCTGGTCATCCCACTTTTCGAAGTTGTCCACTCTTTCCCTAACCGTATAAGGCCTTCTTTCGTACTCAAGAATTTGCACAATATCCTCGTCCTCGTCGCTATCCAGAATATAATCATTCAGAAAATTCATATTTATCAACAAACAAAAACACATAAACCTTTGGATAAACATTCACCAATAACCTAACAAAAATATCAATTGATGTGACATGACCTTGTTCTTGTAACAACCAGAGATTGTCAACTTTCATAATCTATAGAAAATAAAAACGAGTTGATAAATCGCTTCCAAACAAACTGGAACTTTATCTGCTAGTTACTTTTATCCGACGGATACTTAACTGATGGATAATAATGGCTATTGATAAACCGGGCCTGAGTTAATATACCATATACTTTCTCATGAAGTGCAGATGAACAAAATGGCGACTGCTACTACAGCGGGTACAGGGGTACATATGGATCAGTTGACAAAACACGTGATCAGTATGAAATTGCTGATTTTTTCGGTAGCGCTACGTTGGGATAAACGCGACTAGAGGTTCCAGATTTCGGCAATAAAAGAAATTTTAAATGGTCAGTACTTATTTATTTTTGAGAATGGTCACAAGTGGAGTATGGAGTATTAATTTTTCGTTAATCCAACTTTTTATCTTCTTCCAATAACTAAAATAGAATAATTTCATATTAGTAGCGTGCGCAAGATACCTTAATAGAAATTCAACGTAAGAGTGCGTTCGATATCACTCTGGGCGTCACATCGAGTGCACACCAGCCGTTCGAAAATGAATTATCACAGAGTACACCATCTAACTAGAAACGAAAGCTTTGTCGGTTCCTTTGAAGTCGGACTAACACCATATTGAGCGGAAATACGTCGAGGCATTGACACATAAACTACCTAATACACTGAGAAAAGTAACACTACACTAAGAAAAATGTTGATGAACATCCCTCCCAATTAGGTCTATAGAGTTCGTTCGAAGACACACCGATAAAATTCGCTCTATTGACCACGTGACCATATACCTACTCTCACCCTTTTGGGTAAAGTTTAACCATTTTTCGAACGCACTCTAGAGCTACAAAAAAATCGTATTGCATAAAACCATAACATACCTCTGTTTATATCTGGTAGTGTGGAAATAA
>CAJUYI010002855.1:24774-39107 GCA_910591695.1 Galerucella pusilla | reverse complement strand
AAACCACAATAATGTTTTTTATTTTTTTAATTCAACGTTTCGGTAGCGTTCCAGCTACCTTTGTCAAGATTTTTTTTTTGGACACAAATCGAAGACAAGGATTTTTACTCACCCCAACGTACAACCTTCGACTATATAGATTCCTCCGAAACCGTTGGACATAAAAAATTGAGACCCCAAAATGAAATTCATACAAGTTTTTGGGCTGCCAAAAAAAAATTACGCCCCCCCACCGCGCCCGCCCGTTCAGAGATACAACAAGATACAACAATACCAGATATCCATGACTACCGACTTGCTATCGCTGTTATAATTAATAGGTGTTCAAATTTATTATCAAATTATTACCGATTTTTGAATAAAACTAAATTTATTTTAATTTTGACTTGGTTGGAGAAAAAATAATATATATCATACGGACTAAAAGTGAATATTTTTACTCGCAATAAAAATATTTATTGCTCGTAAAAAAATATGCACTTTTAATCCTTATAATATAATATACTATTTTTTTAAATTTATCTGACGTTGTGTAGCATTAACCTGACTTTCCTTTCATACTATTTGCTTTTTAATTCATGTTTGGGCGTATCTTTTATAACTTTTCAAAGAAATTCCTTACGGAAATAAGCAACAAGGAGGAATGGGATCCAAATACCATTACCAGACTTGGAAAGAATGCCATTCAATAATTGAATAGATGAGGCTTTTACTTGATGTAGATCCATAGTAAGTTATGAAATCAAACAATTTTATTTTGTAAAATCTACATTGTAATTAAACATAAAGTGACACAGTAGCTTTTTCAAACGTTGGAGGTATAATGAGAAACTTTCTATTTATACAGTGCCTTAACAGGTTAAGCGCCATAGCGGACACCGGTGTCCGATACGAGACATTCTTGCCAGGCCATGGCGGACACGGGTGACCGCCCGATTTAAAAATTTTTATCGGTTCCGGCCAGGCCAAGCGGATACGCTCCCATCCACTTTAGCATGGTAACGTGTCCGCCCTGGCCCTGCACTACTAAACGCTGATTTCAGGATATTTGTAGCAACCTAAAATGATGAGTATAAAAATAATAAAAATATCTTGGCCTGGAGGGAAGTTTTTCAAAAAGCAGCTTGGCGCTTAACCTGTTAATACGGAAATTTAACAATAAAATTATAATCTATTTACAAGGAAATGAAAAGAATTTGAATAAATATGGAATTAACTAAAGAATTTAACAAGTTTACCTGGAAACTCATTCACAAACATCCTACAGGAATCTTTCTAGGTAAAAAGGTTTAATAATGGAGAATTGTTAATATCAAGGTGGTCGTTAAGAAGATTATCTGAATATTTGTTTTTATTTATCTCTAGGGCTTCTCAAAGATTTAATTTGAAGGATTTAGTTTCTATATGCAAAACTTCGAAATTTGAATCGAAAGAGTGTTGGTTTGTTAATAAATGATTTGAATAGTTGGAATCTAATTTTTGATTGTCATAACTACGTTTGTGTTCTGAAATTCTAGTTTTAAAATTCCTAAAAGTTCTACCTATATAAATTTTATCACAGTCATCATTACCACATTTTAATTTATAAACTCCTGATTTATTTAGTTTTGACGATTTGGATTTGTAGTTTTTAATGAATTTGGATAAATTGTTGTCGGTTTTGAAGCAAATATTCAAGTCTAAAGTTTCTAAAAATGATTTTATTTTTAAGGATGGTATTCCAAAGTAAGTTAAGCTTTTAAATTGGTTATTTTTGTTTTTATCAGAAGGAAATACTTGTTCTAGAGTATGTTTTCGTATCTTTTTATTTATGATGTCAATTAAATTTGGATCGTAATTATTATTAACCGCTATTTGCTTTATTATATTTAGTTCTTTATTGTAATTGTAAGTCACCTTACTATGGATTCCAGGACACACTTGAATAGAAGGAAATAAAATAGCAAAAGAGGGGGACTGAAATACTATTTTGGGGGCCTGAACCCTTTTGCGGAATCAACCCCAATGTAATTTTGGACGAAATAGGTAAAGCAGAGAAAAAGAGAAGATCTGGCCATTGGAAAGATCTAGCAGGGCTTATACAATCAAAGACTCTTCTGGATGACTACAACCTGTTGAGATCAAATGAATGCATAAGTTAAAGTAAAACATGCAAAAAGAGTTTTACAGGGATCCTAACGGGACATTGTCGCTTGAATGGGCACCTGAAAGGGGGACTACCGAGTTGTACCATGACTACCTAAGTTAATCCATTTCCGCCTTTATTGGGGATTATACTGACCATCGAGGTGGATCAATACGAAATTACACATAAGCCGTATTTATTGAGGGAATACCCAGTACCACTAATAATAAATTGTATTTAGGCACATATTTGTTTTTATTTACTTACATATGGATGTTTTGATCTTAAACAGTAGTGGGAAAGGCCTCATCTTTATTTTTGTATGTAGAAATTGTTATATATGGATGTTTTGATCTTAAACCTAATTTATATAAAATTGTTAAGGTCATTAGTAATTAGACTTTATTTTTAAATCGTTAAACTTCCCAGGAAATTCGGTGGTACAACTCGACGGTAGGATTATACCTACCTGATATCTGGTGGTACAACTCGGCGATCCCGAGTTAAGCTTTTAAATTGGTTATTTTTGTTTTTATCAGAAGGAAATACTTGTTCTAGAGTATGTTTTCGTATCTTTTTATTTATGATGTTGTCAATTAATTTTGGATCGTAATTATTATTAACCGCTATTTGCTTTATTATATTTAGTTCTTTATTGTAATTGTCACCTTACTATGGATTCCAGGACACACTTGAATAGAAGGAAATAAAATAGCAAAAGAGGGGGGCTGAAATACCTTTCTGGGGGCCTGAACCCTTTTGCGGAATCAGCCCCAATGTAATTTTGGACGAAATAGGTAAAGCAGAGAAAAAGAGAAGATCTGACCATTGGAAAGATCTAGTAGGGTTTATACAATCAAAGACTCCTCTAGGTGACTACAACCTGTTGAGATCAAAAGAATGCATAAGTTAAAGTAAAACATGCAAAAAGAGTTTTACAGGGATCCTAACGGGACATTGTCGCTTGAATGGGCACCTGAAAGAGCTCAAAATAGTGGAGGAAAAAGAATGTAGATTTTTTGGCATACTTTCACATACTTTCCAACTGCACAGCACTTCAGAGTCCTGGAGCACAGCACATGGGAGATTACTGGATAGAAGAGGAACATTTACCTAAGTTGAAGCCTGAGACTCTCCTCAGAAACTGAGTAGAAGTAAGGGGGCACAATAGAGTGAATGTCACCCCAAAATACATACATACATTGGGCTTATTTATATCGTACAAAATTAAAACGACTCACTTGTTTTGCTGGTATGGGAATCGATTCCAAAATTGTATCAGGTTTTTTAGGATCGATTTTAATCACTCTGTATCCATTGAAAATAGCTACCCACAAATTACCGTCCGTGTCGATAGTCATACCATCAGGACCACCTTCTAAACCATTTTTTTTCAAATCAAAAATGGATTTACCATTGGCTGGAACAAACAAAAAAACCCAAAATAACGCATGTACAGATCGCGAAAAGCCATACGATTTACACAAGTACGACAAGGAAAATATGAGCAAAACTACTTGAAAGAGAGAGAAGAAAAATTGTTCGCAGTCAGCGTTGGGTGTGTTTTCAGTTCCAGCTACCAATTTTGCATTTAACTTTTAATACGGGATAACTCCGTATTTATTGGCAGAGATTTGAGATTTTTGGTAATATCATTGACTTTTGAAAAACAAGTGAGATCATCACGCAGATAAGAATAAAATAATATAGTTCAAGAAAATAAATGAACAAATTATACAATCTGCAACAAATGAAATCTATACACTGCCTTCGATTTAACAATAATTATTTGTATTAAACATTGTTGCCGACAAAAATTGGGAATAACTTTTACAGATAAATACATTTGGCAACAGCTGACTGCGCACAATTATTCTTCTCTTTCTTTCAAGTGTTTTTCTCATATTTTCCTTGTCGCATGGCTCGAATAGACTTTTCGCAATCTATATGTAAAATAGTGAGTTTTTCTTACACATTTTTCCATTTTCAATGTCAAAATCGTATTCTTCCACTCGCATTTTAAAGGTGTCTATGTAATACATTTTTTTGAGTTCTTCGTTCCAGGTTAATCCGTTTGAAATGCCGATTTGTCCCAAATGTTTAGTTACAGTTTTATTTTTGAATGTATACAGAGACCCTTTTCCCGCTGCTGCTTCTCCATTGACTCGTTCTTCGCCCATAGTACCTGACAATATAAATATACAGAGTGAATGGTTGAAAAATATATCATACAACTGCCTAACCTGCCCAAATTCTTCCTGAAGGATCACATTTTCCATCATTGAATCTATTAGTTATAAGATCTTTGTCAGTTTCCACTTCATATAATTTTTCTATACTTGACGGTTTGTCACTAATTCCATCCCATCTTACTATAAGAAGCTCTCTATCTGCACTAACGATAAATTTATCTTTTTCTCCTTTGATTGGAAGGATTAAAGAAACCATATTGAATTCTGCAAAAAAAAATTGAAAATGGGAGATATAAAATGAATATAAAGTGATTGATCTTAATTTACCTACAAGGACAAAAAGGAACGCATCCTTTTATAACTAAAATTAGCTTAATTTCAACTATTATCTCTTGATAAATAATTATTTTATACTTACTATCATAACTTTTATCAGGGGAACCATTATAGAGTTCTATAATCAAAAAAGAAAATAAAATTTTAATTTAGAATATATAACTTGCATAATTAGTTATTTAACCAACAAGTGTATTAATTAGGGCCATTAACAATCGAGATAATTTAACGCACGAGCAGAGCGAGTAAATCATGCAATAATGGGGGTCATTAATGCATAATTTATCCCCCCTCCCCCCTCGTATCTTTGGATCGGCTACACTTACATTAATAAAATTTGGAGGGTGAAAATAAAAGTGTTGTAAACTTCTCTACGAATGGTAACAGGTGACGTAATAGTAATAGATGACGTCACAGTGCCACTCTGACCAATACTTTTAAATAGGGCCTTATGGCAAGTGATATCTCGTTTGAAAGGCATTGACATTGGCTACATAGCCAGATTAATTTTGTTTGGGTTTAAACTAATTTTGACGGATAAATTAAATAAATACCAAAATTATTATTTCATATTTAAATATTGAAGATTTTTCAGTCCGCCTCTGGTTAGTTGTCAAAAAAATAGTATTTGTTGCTTTGCAAAGTTTTTCTAAATAGTTTAAATATTTAATTTTATTATTGTTTAACGAGACGTCACTTGCCGTAAGGTCCTATTTAAAATTATTGGCCAGAGTAGCACTGTGACGTCATCTATTACCATTACGTCACCTGTTACCATTCGTAGAGAAGTTTACAACACTTTATTTTCACATTACAAATTTTATTAATGTAAGTGTAGCCGTTCAAAAGATAGCGAGGGGGGGGGGGGAGGGGACTTTTGAATAGCACTGTATAAATTCCAAAACACTTAAGATTTAATGAGTTTAATTTGTAATAACTAGGTAGACAGGTAAGTGGTTATATAGTTACTTTGCTTACCTATAATTGCTTTTGTGTGTTTTTTGGTAGCTGGTACATATTTGTGAATGGCATGTCCGAAAATATCAACGAAATATAAAGATTGCGTTTCAGCATCCCAATGCGGTCCTTCTCCCAATTCCACAGACGGGATACTTTCCAATCTTTCTACTTTTGGATTCATTGTTACAGTACTGAAATTTTGGGCATGGCAATTATACAAAAAAGCGATTAATAATATAACGACTCTTTTGCTTAGCATTTTTCGGGGTTTCTAAAATAGTCAGCATTTAAAAAAAAACACCACTAAAAAGATTATAACGATTCTATAATTCCCATCCATTTTAGAATCAAACACCTACATATTTAAATATTAGATTTAGAAATTATAAGCTAAAGTAACCAGGATAAAAAAGAAGTTTTTGCCACAAACCCTTTGTTCAAAATTAAATAATTTTATCCACATATTTCTACGTTAACACATTGAAGTGGCGCTACTGATTAAATGGCTGATAGTTAATCTAATCATTAGATAAAGCATGGATAAAGCAATAAGTTGTCAACTAGAGTTCTGTTTATTTGTTGTTAGTAAAATTAGAATAAAGGTAGGTGAAAATTTACCAAGTATAATACTAACCTTGATTTCAGTATTCAGTAACTCTTCTAGAATCTAAATATAAAAACTAAGGTTACGGCTACAGCACAGAGTACATAACATAACATGATATGTACTCTGTGGCTACAGCAATAATTGATTTTTTATCACAACTATTCACACCAGTGACAGCGATGTTGAAAAAATACTGAAGATAATCCTTTTATTATTATGAAATTATTGGAAAAAAATGTCAATAACATACCTACCTATTAATTCAAATAAGTCTGTTTTGAAACTCTACTTTTTTCAAATGTGTAAAAAACTTCGACTAAAGATAATTAGAGCTAAAGAAAAGACAGGAGGCAAATATATGGAACTCCTATGTAACGCTACTGACTTACTGAGGGAATGTGGGTCAACGATGACCTTCTAGAACTAATGATATTGATAGAGAGGGAAATACACTAAATATGCAGATTGCGAGGAGAAAAAAAATGATCATTTGATAACTGGGAAAGTACGCTTATATTTATTATATTATAATTCATAATCTGTGCTTATGTTTAAAAAAAAAAAGATTTACATTTACTACACCTTATCAAAAAATAAATAATAAAATTATAGTCGAGATAACATTAAATGTTAAAACAATGACATTTCTTTTCAAAAAATATTCCACCAAAAAATTAAATTACATTTTTATCTTAGTTACCAAGTGGATGTTTATATTTTAAAATTTTCTGATAAAGCATCCAACAATTTGACCTTGATTTAAAGTAGGAAGATTCAAAACCGTGTTAATTTGTTTTTTATATGTCTGTGGTGTTAATAGACTGAAACTTATTTAAAATTATTTTTTTCGCGGTTTGAACGTTTGGTGGAATTTTACTCCAACATTATTCTCAATATTCACAATTTGACTTTCAGTGTCATTGATAAAATCGATCAGCAAATATGTCACAATATGAATTTGTGCCTATTAGTGAGCCATTGGATGTAGGAACCAGAATCCATTTTGATGAATGTACAAATAGCACGTATTTTGTTGATGTGCCGAATTGCGATGTATACAGATATGATTTAAATACTGGAAAGACTACAAAAGCAAAAGTTGGTAAAGTAACCAATATCTACCGCAACTGATACTATCAATATTGATTTTATTCTTTCATAGGAAATGAACCTTTGGGTTTTATGTTCCCAGTAGTGGGGTCAAATGTGAAATTCATAGCAGCATTGAATAGAAAACTTGCATTCGTCGAATGGGACGGAGTAAGTAAAGAAGTAACCAAGGTCGAAACGATTGTGGAAGTCGAGACTGATGCAGATGTAAAAGATAATCGTTTTAACGGGGGTAAAGTTGATCCTTGGGGAAGATTATGGGCAGGTATATTAAATGTTCGTTGGTTATATTCAGATAAATGTTTTTTGTGAATATAAATCGATTTAGGTACAATGGGACCGTCTGATGAAAAAGGTGATATCATACCGCAGAAAGGTGCTTTATATAGTTTGGAAAAAGGAGTTTTGAAGAAACATATCTGCAATATTGGTATATCGAATGGTTTAGCTTGGAACACGAAAACTATGAAAATGTATTACATCGATACGCTAGAACCAAAAGTTTTCCAATACGATTTTTCAGAAGATGGAAAAATAAGTAAATCAAGCAATATTTTAAAAACTTGATTGAATAATACATCAAACTTTCATAGGTAACAAAAAAGTAGTATTTGAATTCGGTCCCAATGGAATAGAAGGAAAACCAGACGGTATAACTATCGACAATGAAGGTAACTTATGGCTGACTGCCATATTTGGATCGACGCTCGTTAAATTTGATCCAAATACTGGAAAGGTACTCAATAAGATCGTTCTAGATACACCACAGGTAATTTTTTTTTTTAAATAAAAGTAGCAACCACCACTACTTATAATTTTTTTACAGCCCACTTCTATTTCATTTGGAGGCAAAAATTTGGACGAAATGTTCTTAACCACAGCAAGAATTCCGGTCGATAAAAAAATCCCTCCTCATCCCGCCGGTACGACTTTCATTGTTAAAAAGTCTGGCAGTGTCGGTCTTAAAGGAGATAGATATAAAGAATAATATTTAATAATTTCATAATGTTTCTTATATTTAATCAATCTGGATATGATCTATATATTGATGTTTTATTATTTTTTATTACACATGAGGAAATAATGGAAAGAATTCGGTAATGAAAGGGACAGTCGAAGTCAAAAGGGCTAGTTATAGACCAGAACTAATCAATTCTGGTAACTTGGCGACCCTAGGAATCATAACGCGGTTTCGGAAACTTAATCGGCTTGACACGATCCCTAACCTGCACGTCCGTTTACCTAACCCGAGTTGCTTATCCGTGTTCGGAAACTTCCCAGTTGTTGACTGGATGACTGACCCGGGTTCATTTTTCGTAACCCACCTCGAGAGGTGGGTCGGCAGAGACGCTATAGGCACCGCATGCGCATTACTGAAGGATGATATAACAAAACCTAATTCTTTTGGTTACATTAACGGCGTTGGAATTTGATTATTTTTTCGAAGATGATGACGGAGTTGAAGAAGAGATGTATGTTTTGTTATGACGTTAGCTGTCGGATCAAAAACGAAACCTATTAGTGCGTAAACTACAGTTCCCGGGTAGGTGATAGGAGTGATTCATCACATGACCTCTCTGGATCGAGCTAGTGAGCCGGAGTAAGTATCCGAAAACGCCTATATATATATATGCTAATTTTAGATTTGTTTGATAGGTTACCTTGAATAAAACAGATTATTACAAAAATTTCGCTGGATCCAACAATTTTTCCCTAAAAAATAACGAATTTAGTTCTTGTCTTAGGTATGCATCTTAACATGCATAAATGTATGTTCAGTTGCATACCTATTAGAAAGGTATTCTGTGGTTCACATTTCTGTGATCAGATTGAAAAGAATGCTCCGAGCAAGTATGTTTTATCTATGGCTTCGAGTGATGACAGAACGTAGTTGTCGAATTGCATAGTGTAACTCATGTGTCATGTGTAACTTAACGAACAGCCTGGAGAATGTCATTTATCAGATTTTCGTTGTAAAAAATGGCTTGGCTTCTTAACAAAGAAAAAACTCTTACCTTTCTCTATTTTTGTGCATATCTGTATTTAATTATTTCCTAGTGAATGAAACTTTTGGTAACATAAATATCATCGTTCCGGAATTACACTTTATGAAAAGGCGGTATGTTGAATAGACGTTAATATATTAACACAGCATATAGGCTGTGATATTAATTTGATGGTTTTTTATTCTATAAAAATTACAATATATAATACTAAAGCAGTAGAAAATTGTTCACATCCTTCCGTAATTTTACATCATGTTATGATAGATAGCATCGAAGGAAGAAATAAGGTAAAATTATTAGCTGTAATTAAGCCAATTGACTATTTCTCTTTAGAACATGATTTCTTCGTTTTAATTCTAAATATTTTTGTATTTTAGATATCTGATCGTCTCCAAACTGTCGTTGATACAGTCGCTTCAATAACTAGAGCACCATTTTTATTGGACCAGTAGGGTATTGTAGAGTAGATGGAGCTTTTATGCAGATGAATGATAAGCAATTGAAGCTCCTCCAGGCTTAACCATTATCTGATTCAGTCATAATCCTTGGTAAGTCTTATTTTTTAAAGTTTATTATTATATGTTTTAATAAAATTCAACTGTAGATATACACAATTATGCATATTCTAAATATTACCATGAAACTGATAGACCTTTGGAAATTTTTCCAGAATCCACACATACATTAATTTCTTCTCAATGTTTGATTCCAAAATAACATAAAAAGTTACAATTATTAGAAGTTGGAAGCATCCTGATTATATTGTTTCATATTTTTCTGTAAATTGTTTGCATGAAAAGCATTTGTTTTATTTTTGGTAATATTATATAGATTGATTTCTCTTCAAGTCGAGCTTGGTATTCTCTTGTTTTGCGTCCTTAAGGAGTGTCACTTCTATTATGTGTACATAGCAATATTTACCTATTGACATGTTCTAAATTGCACAAAAATGGAAATAACAATTAGTTATGACCATTAGAAATTGCAAGCTTCTGACTGTGTTAATTTGTATTTTTTGTAAATTGTATGCCGATGAGGTAGACT
Organism: Galerucella pusilla; assembly: GCA_910591695.1. Classification (NCBI taxonomy): domain Eukaryota; kingdom Metazoa; phylum Arthropoda; class Insecta; order Coleoptera; family Chrysomelidae; genus Galerucella; species Galerucella pusilla. The sequence continues at coordinate 28,727 of CAJUYI010002855.1, read as the reverse complement.
TAGGTTTCGGAAATGAACATAACTTATGGTGAAAATTGAAAATCGCCGACTATTTGTATTTTTATTTCATTGGATAATCAACTTCTATAATTTCCTTTGGACACTGTGTCACAACTGTAAGCTACAAGGAGGTATGCAACTGAACATGTATTAATGCATGTTTGGTTGCATACCTATTAGAATCTTGTAGTATTCTGTGGTTTACACCAGAGTTAATCGAGCACGCTGCGGTGTACTTTTCGAACAGCACTGGAAAATGTCATTTTAATTATTTGACTTTTGACTTAAAATGGCTTGGCGTCTTCACAATTTCTGTTTTTTTTGTGCATATCTAATTATATTAAATAATTTCTCATTTGATCCTAAGTCGGTATGTTGAAATACTTTTTATTCTTCCATAAAAACTACAATATAGAATATTACTAAAGCAGTTAATAATTATTGTTCACATCCTTCTTTGAAAATTGTTCATCATGAATATCATGATGTTAGATAGATAGATACATATACATAGCATCAAAAAAAGAAATAAGGTAAAGTTATTAGCTGTAATTAAGCCAATTGACTATTTCTTCTTGGAACATGATTTCTTTGTCTTAATTCTAAATATTTTTTTTTCATCTTCAGATATAATATGAATGTCTGCAAGTTGTCGTCGATACAGTTGCTTCAATAACTAGAGTACCATTTTTATTGGACCAGTAGGGTGTTGTAGAGTAGCTGGAGTTCATATGCAGATGTTTGATGAAGCATTGGAAGCTCCTCCAGAATTAACTTTTATCTGATTCAGCCATAGTCCTTGGTAAGTCTTATTCAATTAGTTCAAATGAACATTATACTGCTGCTAGTTGAAATAATTTCAATATGTGTTTATTATTTCTTGTTTTAATAAAGTTCGACAGTAAGTATACACATGAAACCAATGAACCTTGTCATTTTAATTTTTCTCAAAGGTACACACACTTTAATTTATCCATAATGGTTTGAAAGCATCTGATTATGTTGATTTGCATTTTTTCGTAAATTGTATGTACAAAACGTACCTAGAGTTCGTGATTATGTTTTCCTTACTAACATTGACATCACCAATGTTACTATTGGGTGTATGTTAATGTGTAGCATTGTGTCTAAGACCAAATTTTAATTATATGATTGGGTGGTGACCAATAATAATTCTTCATCAATTTTCTCAACATTTTAAACAGATTACAAACTGATTTTCAATTGAAACATTTTGACTGATGATATCTAAATCTTACCCAACACGTTCACAAGAAAGAATGAGATTAAGATTTAATTTATCATGGGTCAAATGTGCTTCCCATCCCTACCCGTCTTCTTCACAAGGATTACCCTTGCCACCTTCCATCTTTCCGGGAACTCTTCCTCCCTCAGTATCCTGTTGAACAGTTCCAAAAAGTACTCCCATTGTCATCCAACAGCCTCTTCACCATATCACCTCTCATGCCGTCTATCCCTGGGGCTTTCCTTACCTTAACATTTCTCCCGCCCCTCCTCTACTTCCCACTTCTCTACCTACCTTATCCCTCTAATTTTCCCCATCTCCCTAGTATTCTGGGCTTCCCGAATCCTGCCCTCCACTCCCCCTTCTACCACTGTGAACCATTTCTCTATAATCTTTTTCTCCCAATCTTCCTCTAGCAACACGTTCCTATTTCCATCCATTCTTTTCACCGCTATCTCATACGACTTCCCCCTAACTCCCCAAGTAACTTTTCCCACTTCCTTCTTTTTTCCCTCTCTACCATGCGCTACAGTTCATTCTTCTTCTCCTTATATCCACCTTTTCCCTCCATTCTTACTTTTCTTCTCAACATTCGTCTTCGTTCCTTCTTACTCTCCCTCCACAGACTCTCTATTTCCTCATTCCACCAGTAATTAGCCCTCCACTTGCGCCTATTACCCCTTTTTCCTTCTCTCCTGCAGCCCTGTATCACATCATACAGTTTCTCTACATCAGGCCCAAGTCCCCTTCCTATCTCTTCCCTTACTTTCTTCCTCATTCTTTCTGCCTCGGCCTTCGTCCACTTCCATCCCCACTCTTCCACCAATTCCTTTCTCCCTCCTCTTATATTCGCCTCCACATACCTATGTAAACTCAAGCTTTCCTCATCTTCCAGTACCCTCCAACTACTCACTCTTTTCCCCGGCCATTCATCACACGCTGTTATATCAATAAATGATGAACCCCTTGTCACCCCTCACGAAGGTGGGCAACAGTCCATCATTCAGCGCCGCCAATCCGTTGGATGTCAACACTTCCTCCAAGATCTCTCCTCTCCTGTCCGTTTTTTCCGTCCCAAGCAGTATTCTTGGCATAGAAGTCGCCTGTCACCATTCCTCTCATAACTCTCCTTTTCCCTTTTGACACCCTAAGATCGTCCTCCAATCCTGTCATACTCCTCTCATATTCTTCTAGGCAATATATACACCACCATGTCTACAATTCGCACTACCACCCATCCGCTTCCCTTCCTCACTTCATCCGCCCTCATTCCATCTCCCACCACTCTTATTCCTGCCTCTCCAGTATCATCCATTATCCATCCTTGCTTTCCCACATATCTAGCATTCACCTCAGATCCACTCACCACATCCACTTCCCTCCTACAAATTACCTCGTCTAGAACATCATGTGCTACTCTGCATTTCCCTAAATTTATTTCCCCCATCCCTCCTCTCCTCTTCTTGACTGCTTAGCTCTTGTAAACTTTCCAACCAGTCCTGCATCTTACTGTGTAGTTTACTTATGAGTGCTTGCTATCTGGTCAATCTATTGGTCACTGATCTGGCTTTGCACTATGTGTGGACTTGGAAGTTTCAGCAAAGCTTCTCTCATGTCACCCGTGGCTACCGGGTAAGCTTGCCTTGGGATGCCACTGTTCAAATATAAAGCAGTTTATATTCAGTATTTTGTTAAGTAAATAAATTACTGTTGTTGTTTTTTAGATTTCAACATCGTCTTTTGACTAAGAGTTGAACAATAAAACGACGAAATCACGCAACGCAAGAAGGCAGAAGAGGTGAGATGATCCAAGGAGACCGACTGAGAAAGATAGAGTGACATATACCAACAGAAGACAAGGAGAAAATGACAGTATATGCGTGACGAAAGTATGTAGCTGGAAATAGTATATTACACTACAAGGGCAGAAAGTTTGACATTCCTGCACTGTGCGCCATCACGGCTCGCAGCTCAGAAATCTCAAACTTTCTGAGTTGTGATGTATACTATTTTTTTATTCACGGCCCAAAGTACGTACTTGCTGCTTCTGTTGGGAGGCAGAAAGTCCGACATATTATATGCTTTGCTGTCAAAGCATAAATGTCAGACTTTGTGACTTCCAACAGAAGCAGAAAGTACGTTCTTTCGACCGTGAATGAAGAAAATGTAATTAATGTGCTGCTATCTCATTGCTCTCACTCAACAATGTCAATGCTGCCTGCCATGTTTTAATTATAAACCGACATTGTTATGTGAGTGAAATGTAGATGGCGACACACTAACTACAATTTCTGGTTACATTCTGCTAGATCGATAAATGTAGTTTTTGGAGTTTATAAATTTGTTTGTGCTTGTTTTTGATTAAATATATTTCAAGAGGAAAATTTGTTTGTTTTATTATTTTCATTCACCCTAACAGTTACTTCAATGAAAGGTACTGATGAGCATCTACTGAATTTCTGACGAAAAATATGCAGGTTTTTTTCTGGGAATCACATAAAAGTGGCGCCATCTATCAAAAAGCCTGTGAACTAATTTTTTTTAGTTCAGGGGTTTTTCCATAGATGGCGCTGTTTTTCTGGGATTCACACGAAAGTGGCGCCATCTATCAAAAAACCCGTGAACTAATTTTAAAAATTCGTCAATTTTTCTATTTTAGTTCAGGGGTTTTTCCATAGATGGCGCTGCTGTTTTGGGATTCACACGA
>CAJUYI010002855.1:11534-24348 GCA_910591695.1 Galerucella pusilla | reverse complement strand
AGTACAGTAACTCTTATTTTTAGTTACCTTTCTCACCTGATACCTGGCCAGGTGCCCTTAGGCTAGCTTCACAAACACACGGGTATTCAAAGCACACGAAATGCTACTGAGAAACCAACATTCCATCTATTTGAAAATAAGTTATGTCTTATCGCTCTGGGATCTTGGACTATTAAGGTTTGTGTGTCCAAATTTTAACGATATTATTGGGTGGCGACCATGATTAAGTGAAAGCTGCTCAGTGATTTTCGTTGAAATGGCACCAATTTCTCTAGAGCTCTCTTCACAAGATATCTGTTACCACAATTCGAAATGGGCCCCGATACACATCATGTCTTTTTAGAAATGCGGCGATTGGAAAGTTTAAGACAGGAATGTCCGTATCCCTTGTGAAAATGAAAACAACACCTTCTTCACACCATCGCCTTAGGGACGGGTCAGTGTGCAATGTTTAACCATTGCGCATATGCGTCTTTGATCTGGTGGACAAAGACGACACAAAAGAATGCAATGATGAGACTAGGCAAGGTGCAAAGACTTGCTTGTCTCAGTATTGCATGAGAAGCACGCCAACGGCAGCACTAGAAGCCTTATTTGGCCTTTCTCCATTACACCTTGTGATAATGGGGGAAGCAAGGATGGGACTTTTTAGGCGGCAAAGCAACCTGAGCAACAAAATAGTTAGATCAGGACACATATCCATTAAGGACATCATAAGATATGAAAACAGATTATATGGCCACTAAACTTCTCCCCAGTCCCAAATACGAGGTAGAAATACCTCACAGAAAGGACTGGCAAGACCCAAGCAAACTGAAGTTTCCCGAGGAGAGACCTGGTACACAGACGGGTCACAGATTGGGGAAGGGACAGGAGCAAGGGTGTATAGTGAAATGAGAAACACAAGATGCTCCTTCTTACTAGGAGAACATACCTCTGTATTTCACGCAGAGATTTATGCTATCTTAGAATGTGTCAGAAGTAACAAACATAGGACTAACATTCATACGATAAACATACTATCTGACAGCCAGGCAGCCCCTGCAGCTATAAAAAGCCGCAAGGTAACATCCAGACTGGTAGAAGAATGTCAGAAAGAAATAAATGAACTAGCAGACCACAATAAAGTAAGAATAGTATCTGACTGTGAGGCACTGGACTCAAGGAGACAAACAATCTTCGGAGAAGCCAATGTGCCACCTGCAGTATATGGCACACATCCAACGGACCTATATCGTCTACTGGAAGGTACGGGGATAACTGAATGTGTGGAATAAATGTGGGAGTAGAGTACAATAAGCCAACAGGCTGCAGTCCTCCGGGCATCAGAACGGCTTCCAAAACACACAAAAAAACCATTTCGCAACAGCCTCTTCTTAAGCCGTTGGTGGGAAAATAATGTACCCCTTTTATGTTCCTCCACCAAACATCTGTCAGAACCAAGATCTCAAACCCGGGACTTTATTAATAAAGCAAAACTCACCGGAGACTGGCAGAGATACACCGTGGTGAAAAACACCTACTTCAAGGAAATTAGAAAAGCTAAAAGAAATAGCTTCAGAAAATTCTGTGAAGATATAGACTTTACAAATTCATGGCGAAAAGTAGGGTCAATGCAGATATGGAGGAAACCAGGCGGTAAATATACCAAAAATAAGGGGGAAAGAGTTCGACTCTTACTAGAAACTCATTTTCCTGACCTACGGCTTCGAGAGAAAGTACTACAATGGCCAAACAAATTTGTAGTAACGATATGTTGAAATGGTCCATGAACACATTTTCACCATTCAAAGCACCGGGAGCAGATGAGATTTTCCCAGCATTGCTCCAGCAAGGACGAAATTCTACCACAATTTGTTAGAATTAATCGAAGCAGCTTAAAACTGGAAAAGGGCAATAGTAACCTTCATTCCAAAAGCTGGAAAAAGGGACACAACAAACACCAAATCCTTCAGACCAAAACGATGGAAAAATCTATTGACAACCGTATTAGAACGGAAATCCAAGAAAGACTATCTCTCCACCGTATCATCATGCTTACCAGGCATGCAGATCTACGGAGACTGCACTGGTAGACTCCGTTTCACTAAGAAAGAAGCCACTAGAAGTTGCAGTCGTATGCAGCGAAGAAGCTGCACATAACAATATCTGAACGTCAATATCGGTCAAAGCCTAAGGCTTGATGTTCAGATATTGTTATGTGCAGCTTCTTCGGCGCATACGACTGCAACTTATAGACTTCTAGTGACTTCTTCCTTAATGAAACGAAGGAGGATATACGAGGTGCTCTAAACAACCCAAAAAATGCAGTATGTGCATTTTTGACAACACTCCACATGAGGCTGTCAAGAAACCAAGTAGAAATAAAGGGGCACATTAGATATTTTAGGTCTCAGTGAATGTCGCCCCAAATACAAACATACATGTTCCTCGAAGAATACGGACGTTCCTGACTTAAATTATTTTCAAATTACAGCTCTAAATTTAGCCTCCGATTTATTATGGACAGAAAGACGCTTGAATTGAATTCTTACAAATAATTCATGAACAAAACAATCAAATTCCAACAAATTTTGTGAATTTATTCGAATCAGGATCCGTTTCGAACTGTGATTTGATAACTAATATCTTGTGAAGACAATTCGAAAAAAATGGGTGCTATTTTAACGAAAATCACCAAGCAGCAACTAACGGTAGCCACCCAATCATATCGTTAAAATTTTGTCTTAAACACAAACCCCAAGTACAATATTATTATACAGGGTGTTTCATAGGAAAAGGGCCTAACTTCAACTGTAGATGGGGATCACTTTGGTGCTTCCAAAAACTTATATTTGATGTTTCTTCGACACTTTATAACCGAGATACAGGGTGTTTTATAAATTTATCCTATTTCTTTGGATCCTCATATCTTCAGAGTTACCTTGTATATTATTTTGGAATTTGGTACACGTGATAACCATTACCTAGAAACTCCATCAAAAGCATCTCCGAAAGATAATGCAGGTCCGGCTTAACAAGAAATTTCAAAACTCGTCTTTCCTAAAAACAACACCCTGTATATAGATTTTTTTTAAATTGCTCTTTATAATTGGAAAGATTATGAAAAATCGAATCTACTTATTTCCTTTTCATTTTTCCGCAGACAATTTTACTACCCAAAATTTACCGTCAAAATTATAATTTATGCACGTTTTGGGGGTTAACAATGGTATCGGTGATAGGTATCTGGAAACTACGCACTTCTACTTTCAGAATAACAAGAGATAAATACGAGAAATAAATTTACACTTCAAAAAACGGATAGATTTCATTTCAAGCTGAAAAAAAATCTCTCCGATACCATTGTTAACCCCCAAAACGTGCATAAATTATTGCTTTGACGAAAAATTTTTGGTAGTAGTAAAATTGTCCGCGGAAAAATAAAAGAGGAATATGTAGATTCGATTTTTCATACTCTTTCCAATTATGAAGAGTAATTTCAAAAAAATCTATATACAGGGTGTTGTTTTTAAGAAAAACGAGGTTTGAAATTTTTTGTTAAGCCAGACCTGCATTATCTTTTAGGAAATGCTTTTGATGGAGTTTCTAGGTAATGGTTATAATGTGTACCAAATTTCAAAATAATATACAGGGTAACTCGAAAGTTATGTGATTCAAAAGAAATAGGATAAATTTATAAAACACCCTGTATCTCGGTTATGAAGTGCAAAAGAAACATTAAATATAGGGTTTTGAAAACACCAAAGTGATCCCCATCTACAGTTGAAGTTAGGCCCTTTCCCAATGAAACACCCTGTATAATACAGAGTAAACAGAAAAACATAATCGGCAATTTCCAATTTCTAGCACACAATTCACAGAAAAATGCAAATCAACATAACCAGAAGCTTCCAATTTCTATTGGTCGTGACTAATTATGTTACTTTACATTTTTGTGTAATTTTAGAATGACACAAATTGGAAAAGGAAGTCAAAGAAAAACCAACACTCACTATTATTCTTACTCTAGGACTGTGCATTTAAAAATATATTACTTTTTTAAATGAAACTAACTGTTTCCTATATCATTTCACAGTTACACTGATCTTAAATGGGAAAAGATAATTTTTTTCTATCCATATACAGGGTAGCAAGAAAGTCTGGCACCAAGTCATTTTCTTTGAAAATAATAAACATATAATTATCAAATGTTGGGGCTATAAACGTATTCTTCGTTTTCTTTGCAATTCCTCTTAAAAACGAAGAATACAATACTGTTCATAACCCTAAAATTTGATAATTATATGTTAATTATTTCCAAAGAAAATGACTTGGTGCCAGACTTTCTCGCTACCCCGTATATATTAAGTTGATCATAAGATGGGTCACTATTTGGTCTAGCCAATATATTAAACATCAAGTAGACATAACATCAAAAGTAACTTCTGTCATTCCGATGATATTTTAAATATGGAAATATAGATTAAAATAATTTTGAACTTGTTTTCAAAGTGGAATTCTTTAGGAATATTATCATTTAAAAAAGTAATATGAGTACATACTACAAAGTCAGGGTCCACACAGTAAATTAAATTAAAAATATATCTTTATCGATATAACTTTGAGCGAAAGATAGACATTTTTAAATTAATTTTCTTAGATACTTGTTTTTGCTTAACGTTTCATGAACATATCGATATAGACATTTTTTATGATTCTTGTTTCATTTTGTTCTTTTTGAATAACAATAACTACAATAAATATTGCAAAACCATATAAAATCAATAAAATACAATTATTCAAGTCTCTTCTTTCTTGTCCATTTTTTCAATCAAATGGATTATTCCTAACGATATCCTCTGGGATCCTAAAAACAAATAACATGACATGTGAAATCCAGTACTAACAATCATACATGTTACATATTTAAATGCACCAAAATGATCAGTGAGCATTTCTCATCAGCAAAACTATGTCACCCATTTCATAAACACACAATTTTAAATGTTTTCCATAAAAAGAAGCCACTTGTATATACACAGGATTTAAAAACAATTTACAGAAAAATATGAAACAACATGATCACATGCTTTCAACTTCTAATAGTTGCAACTTATTATGTTAATTTTTGTTTAATTTTGGAATCAATCAAGAAGAAATTAATGTATGTGCGGAATCTGTGAAAAATTTAAAAGGTTCATCAGTTTGAAGGTAATATTTAGAATATGCATAATTGTATATATCCACAGTCAAACTTTATTAAAACATATAATAATTAAATTTAAAAAATAAGACTTACCAAAGATTATGACTGAATCAGATAATGGTTAAGCCTGGAGGAGCTTCAATTGATTATCATACATCTGCATAAAAACTCTATCTACTCTACAATACCCTACTGGTCCAATAAAAATGGTACACTAGTTATTGAAGCAACTGTATCGACGACAACTTGCAGACAATCACATTATATCTGAAAATGAAAAAAATATTTAGAATTAAAACAAAGAATTCAAGTTCCAATGAGAAATAGTCAATTGAATTAATTACAGCTAATAATTTTACCTTATTTCTTCCTTCAATAATTTGAAGGATGTGAATAATTATTAACTGCTTTAGTAGTATTATAAATTGTAGTTTTTATAGAAGAATAAAAAACTTTCAAATTATTATATTAACATCTATTTCAACATATACCACCTTTTTAATAAATTGTAATTCCGGAACGATAATATTTATAATGTTACCAAAAGTTTTATTCACGGGAAAATAATTGAATACAATTACCTATGCACAAAAACAGATAAAGGTAAGCGAGTTTTTTTTGTGAAGACTGAAGACGCCTGACGCCAAGCCATTTTAGAACAAAAAACTAATAAATGACATTCTCCAGACTGTTTGTCAAGTTACACTATGCAGTTCGACAACTACGTTCTGTATCACAGAAATGTAAACCACAGAATCCTACCTTTCTAATAGGTATGCAACTAAACGTGCATTAATGCATGTTTAGAAACATACCACCTTTTGCTTAGTCGTAATACAGACTGTCCAAGCGAAATTATACTGGGATATATATAATAATTGATTTCACTATAGAATTATGGAAAGATATCATGTAGTAAGGGTTGAAACTATTAATTTGTCATAACAGTTAAATTCACAATGTTTCAAGACACAAATAAAATGGTTAATTATAAATGGAGAAAGAAGAAGATAGAACAAAACGACCTTTTAGATTTAACTGTAAATTGATGTGTGTGTGTACCTTTGAGGAAAACTAAAAAGACAAGGTCCATTGGTTTCATGTGTATAGTTACGGTCGAACTTTATTAAAACAAGAAGTAATAACACATGTTATAATTATTTCAACTAGCAGAACGAATTGAATTTATAAATAAAACTTACCAAGGACTATGGCTGAATCAGATAATAGTTCATCCTGGAGGAGCTTCAATTGCTTCATCATACATCTACATATAAACTCCATCTACTCTACAATACCCTGCTGGTCCAATGAAAATGGTACTCTTGTTATTGAAGCAACTGTATCGACGACAACTTGCAGACATTCACATTATATCTGAAAATGAAAAAAAAATATTTAAAATTAAGACAAGGAAATCATGTTCTAATGAGAAATGGTCAATTGTCTTAATTACAGCTGATAATTTTACCTTATTTCTTCCTTTGATGCTATGTATCAAACATCATGATGAATAATTTTCACGAAATGATTGAAGGATGTGAATTATTATTAACTGCTTTAATAATAGTTTTTTTTGGAAGAATAAAAAGTATTTCAACAAACAGCCTTTGGATCAAGTGAGAAATTATTTAATATAAATTTATATGCACAAAAAAACAGAAAGTGTGAAGACGCCAAGCCATTTCAAGTCAAAAGGCAACAAATAATTAAAATGACATTTTCGAGTGCTGTTCGAAAAGTACACCAGATCGTGCTCGATTCACTCTGGTGTAAACCACAGAATACTACAAGAAGCTTCTAATAGGTATGCAGCCAAACATGCATTAATACATGTTCAGTGGCATACCTCCTTGTGGCTTGCAGTTGTTACAGAGTGTCCAAAGGAAATTATAGAACTTAATTTAATCCAATGAAATAAAAGTTATAAATATTCGACGATTTTCACTATAATTATGCTTATATCCAAACCCGAAGTCTACGTCATTGTGCATACAATTCACAGAAAAATACAAATTAACATAGAAGCTTCCAATTTCTAATATTTATAACCAAATGTTATTTCCATTTTTGTGCAATTTAGAATATGTCAATATGTAAATATTGCTATGTACACATAATAGAATTGACACTCCTTAAGGAAACAAAACAAGGGAATACCAAGTTCAACTTGAATAGAAATCATTCTATATAATGTAACCAAAAATAAAACACAAATGTTCCATTTTAGATTTGATGGACTCATTTGCACAAATTCAAGTGACAAAATTTTATTCTAATGTGAAATAAATGAGTAAACCTTCATTTGCTCCTCAAGATAGGTTAGGATAGTATTAGAATATAGAAATTCGCAATAATTTAATATAGGTACTTACAGTCTAGCGTTTTTCAACATGAAGTAACTCCATTGATGTTTTATCAAAATTTTCATGACAGTAATAAACTTTGAAAAATATGTTTTCTTTTTCCGAAAACAAACAAGTCTTGAAATTATTTCAACTGGCAGTGTGGTTTATTATTATTTTGAATACTTGAATTTACAAATAAGACACTCACCAATGACTACTATTAATCAGTTAATAGTTAAGGCTGGAAAAGCTTATTGTACATCAGGTTGTTCTAAAATATCCTACTGGTCGAACTTAAAGCAACTGTATTGATAGAAAACCGTATGTTACCAACACTTTCATTCACGGAGAAATATAAGTACATATACACAAAAACAGTAAAAGAAAAGTGGCTTTTTTCATGTGTGAAGACGCCAAGCCATTATATTTTAAAACAAATCAAATGTCAAAATTGTAATTATTGTTGTGTTCTTTTTACTTACGCTCGAGCAGATCAGTTGCTCTGTTCTTTTCAAGCGTTTGCTTTGAACATAGCCACAGATCTGAACTTTCGTTTCCCCTTTTGCCCTGTAAACCATAGAGTACTAGTTGCTACTGAAATAAACACAAGATCGAAATATTTTTGTGGTTATCCACGGTATAAAACCATAGAAATACAGCACATACTTCTGATAGTTTCGCAAGTCGAAAATCACAAGCCAACATATCCCGTATTATACATGGCATACCAAAAAAAAATCGGATTTTGTGTATATCTTCCACCTAGACGTAATTGTCAAAAAAGATGACTTTTATGACAGAGGTTTAAAAAATGGAGGGTTTTTCAGTACTTAGGACTCAGGATTGCATAATCGAGGATTTTTCTAACCGTTTTATAGCAATAGGGTTTTCTAATAAATACAAAATCTTTTTACCGAACCCTAAGCAACCATAAAATACGCAATTATTAAAATCAAGCAAGTTGAACAATGTCAAAAATGATTTTCACTAATCGTGTCATTTAAATTTGAAATTAATTTTTTTTTGTTGGTAAAATGGCACATTTAAAATTATTTCGTCCAGTTAAACCTACAGCTAATGTGGTCAAACATTTCATCAGGTACGAGATTTAAATTCACTGACAATAGACCAACAAAACCACATGATTTTGATTCTATTTTAGAGTACCAGTGAGAAAGTATAGCGGATGCAGCAAAGCAGAATTTGTACCGATATGCGACCCAGTCGGTATCGGAACTAGAATTTCTTGGGACGCCCAAGCGAAAAAGATTTATTGGGTGGACATACCCAACGGTAACGTCCACACATACGATCCAAAGTGCGGAAAGTGCATCAAAGCCAAAGTGTGTAAGTCATAGAAAAATAAAATACATAACAAGTGTGTTGAAGCATAAATATTATTTGTAGGTAATGAACCTTTAGTGTTCATGTTTCCTGTAGAGGGTTCGGAAACGAGACACATTGCTGGAATCGCAAGAAAATTCTGCTTCGTCGATTGGGACGGAAAATGCGATAAAGTTGAGAAGGTGGAAGTTATTCAAGAAATTGATACTGAACCGGAAAGGAAATTAAACGCCATTAACGGTACTAAAGTTGACCCGTGGGGAAGATTGTGGTCGGGTAAGTTCTGGACGTATGATATAGGACAGACGATTGGGGTAACAACTACAAGTAATTAGCAATACGGCTGATTTTTTTTTCATAAGTACCTTAAAGTCTGTAGATTAATATAAGATAAAGTTTACCAATCTATCTATTTTCCAAATTAGAAAAAAGATCAACAAACTTCTTTTTTTCGAAATGTTTTAATATTTCGCTCTGGGAGGAAGGTAGAGAAAAATAACCTTTTCACCATAGGTATACATTTTGTTCGTTGAATATTAATCTTTATATTACAGGAGTATCATGCAAAAAAATAAATAATTGTGGGTTCAGAAAAACTTATCTTATCAGCTTATCTACACCAGTAAATGTCACTTGGAAATGTGATTTTGGCTATTGTAATAACTTGAAATTTAATTACGTTCCTAAACAATTGATTAATCCACATGACAAATTTGTATAAGTTGTAATTTCGCAAAATATTCGTGCTTAGGAAGAAGCATTAATTATTGAAGGTATAAAAAATAATTGAATCTCTTACGTTGGAAATATAATGTATTTCTCTTACGTTGGAAATATAATGTATGCGAATGAACGGGTGTATTGAAAACGAACTAGAAAAGACAGGTATACTCGTCGGTAAGAATCCGAATTTTCGTACACAATAGCTAGAGTTCGAGAGAGAGAGAGAGGGCTCTTTTTCCCCCACCTTTGAACGTCCTCCACTTCAAATTTCAACGGTTATTCTACCAAACGCTGATGCGACACTTCGGTTGATTTACAAAATGAACAGAATTTGTGTATTCGCTCTTAAAAAGCAACTTCTGTTGAATTCATTCACGGAAGAAACTTTGAAAAAGTGTCAAGCGATCTTGCTAATTCGTGTAAAGTATAGCTTCGCATCAGTGTTTGGTAGAATAACTGTTAAAATTTGAAGTGGAGGACGTTCAAAGGTGGGGGAAAAAGAGCCCTCTCTCTCTCGAACTAGCTAGCTATTGTGTACGAAAATTCGGATTCTTACCGACGAGTATACCTGTCTTTTCTAGTTCGTTTTCAATATACCCGTTTATTCGCATACATTATATTTCCAACGTAAGAGAAATACATTATATTTCCAACGTAAGAGATTCAATTCCTAATTTTTATACCTTCAATAATTAATGCTTCTTCCTAAGCACGAATATTTTGCGAAATTACAACTCATACAAATTTGTCATGTGGATTAATCAATTAAGAGTATCAAGTTATTACAGTAGCCAAAATCATACTTCCAAGTGACATTTACTGGTAGTAGATAAGATAAGTTTTTCTGAACCCACAATTTTTTATTTTTTTGCATAATAATACAGCACGAAACGTATCAAATGATTAAATAAATCGTTTGTCTATGCGATACAAATGGTAATTATCCATAGAACCACAAATAAAAACATTAAATGACGTTTTCTGATTGTTAAAATAACAGTACAAAACGTAGAAATAGCGTGATACGCAGCCTGAAACTCAAACGGCGCGCGCGGTATACCTTTACCTTTTTCACCTGACTGACGGACGACGTTGTTCTACTGAACACATGACTGACGGATGTTTTGATGTTCAATACATAATTCTGAACCCTCAGACAAAATTTGAAGTTTTAGAAACGAATTGCACTTAATAATTATTTATCCTACGTCTATCCGGACTGACTGACCAGCTCTGTTCTAATGTATGACTGACTGACCTACACAACTTTTATTTCATACAATAGAGAAGTTGTATAACAATTTTCAGCTTTTAGAAATTCATTTTGTTCACCCGTCAAATGATACACCTTTAATATCGCACCTGAGCCACCTGTTCTACGGCACGCTTGACTGACCGGAGCATGTTTGTGTACCCATCGGCACAACGATTTAACAAAAAACCAGCCTTTAGAAATTGAAACAGTTTTTTTGGCTCTGGCTCTCCGGCTATAATATGTGTTATTTTCAAATGTAGAAAAAACTAAAATTTTTTTCGTCAAATCTGACTGCTGATAGAATCCCCGTAAACATTTTTTTAAATTAATCTACATACTTCAAGGTACTTATTAAGAAAAAAAATCAGCCGTATTGCTAATTACTTGTACTTTTGGTCTAAAACGTCCCACACCAACTGGCCTATGCGTCTATTCTGTATTTTTTTTATTAAAATATAAAATATCAATGCCTGTCTTAAAGATTAAAATCGTACTTACCATCACAATAATATCACTGAGCTTGTACATAGTGTAATTTTCTTCCTCACCTTTTCCCATGGAGAGTCAGCTTGTGACAGTTTAACCCTTTCACTGCTGCGTGCATTTTTGTAGTTCACTAGTAATCTACCAACGAATGATTACGCTCGGTTCTGGCAATTAAACTTCCCGGAGACTCCTGCGTTCCCCAGTTTCCATACGTAGATTGCAACTTTCTGGTGCGGCTACAAATAGTCCTGCTGTGAAAGGGTAAACTTCAATATTCTGCATTGAAATTATTGCCAGGGGGTTCATTTACCAACAGTGAGAGCTCCTACGAGAATAAACACTTATAAAGTGCGCAAGCGAGCTCTCTCGAAATTGCAAATTATGATATAGCCCGCATGCGCACTTTATAAGTGTTTATTCTCGTAAGAGCTCTCACTGTTAGTGTATGCCAGATGCTTCAGTGAGTGGCCAGTTTCTGTTTGTAGATAATTCAACTCCTCTGAAAAGCTTTAAATTAGTATATAACAAATGTGGGCAGTTTTTTGACTGTGTTTGATCTGACCAAAAATAGTGTAAACCAAAGAGAAATAAACTGCTCCAAAAAATTAACGCACCACTAACAAATTTGTAATTATTTTATTTACAAAATTCAATTAAAAATCAAACATTATATTCCTATAGACCTTATTAAATTGTTAATAAAAGAATCATTTCTAAAAATGTAACCCTGAAATTTAGCATAGCAAAACTAACACAAAAGAAAAAAGAACCAAAACCGGAAATTTTAATTCTTTAAAGAAAGATTTTTTAGAGTCTTAATATCGGGTATTTCCACCTCTGCTTGTTTTGATCCAGTTCATTCAATATTTCAACCAGAAGTCGCCCCACATCTTCCAAGTTGTTAGGCTGGTTAGGATGAGCTCGTAATTGCCTTCCGAGTATATCCCAAAGATGCTCTATTGTATTGAGGTCGGGACTTCGGGCAGGCCAAATCATAGTTTCAATGCCAACTTCCAATAAATAATCTCTTACTATTCGGGCTGTGTGAGGTCGAGCATTATCTTGCATTAATAAAAAATTTTCATGTTCCTCAAGAATATCCAATATGTAACGTTCAGCATTAAGATTTCCATTATTTAGCACCACCAAGTCCGTACGACCCGTTAACGAAATTCCACCCCATACCATAACCGAGACTCCGCCGAATAAGGTGGTATTCGCTATATTGCATTGTGCATATCGTTCTGTTGGCCTTTTAAAAACACGAACACGTCTATCGCAAGTATGCAGACAAAATCTGGACTCATCTGTCCAAAGAACTCTTTCCCAGTCAGCTTCCCCCCAGTTGACATGCTCTGGCAAAGTTTAACCGGGCTCTACGATGATCTACGGTTAGTACTGGCCCTCGAGCGGCAATGCGAGGTCTCAAATTATCTTGTCGAAGACGTTGTCGGGCGGTTTCCAAGCTTA
>CAJUYI010002855.1:0-11434 GCA_910591695.1 Galerucella pusilla | reverse complement strand
TGAAAAATGTCACTTTCCGCACACGTTACGTAATATACTATTTTCGGAATTTATTTCAATACGATCGCGCAAAAAATGGTATAAGCATCTCGAACGTTAAGGGTAATTACAACGTTTGCATGTGGATTCCTCTCATAAAATTGGACAAAATGATATGAGGATTAAGAGGTCACATTTACTTTTCGAAATACAGGGTGTTGAAATTTTGAAAACTTGAATGTTTCAATTCGATAACTTTAAAATGGATTGATAAATTGATTTGACATTTGGCAGGTAGTTTTTAAATGTAAAAGGGCATATTTTGATAGAAATAGTAGTTTGTGCAACTAGTGTGGATATGATGGCCATATCGCACGAGGACGAAGTTTGAGCACGACGCCGTAGGCGGAGTGCTCAATCGTTCAAGCCACACGAGTCGAACAGCATATTTTTTCTACGACCCACTTGAGAAAAAATTGAGCCCAAAGTGGAGTCTTCAGGGACTTTTCAGGAGCTTTTACTGGACTAAATGGAAAAATCGATAAAATCCACAATAATACTTACACCTAAATTTATTCCTCCCAAACCGATTCTCATTTTTCTTGATTCTTTTTCCGCGCTTCAACATCTCTTCCTGTTTTTCCTGTCTCTTCAATATATTTTCTTTGTTCGGGAATCGCCTCTTCCTCTCTTCCACCCATTTAGCTATTTCCTCCGGTGTATTTTTATTTCTTATTTTGTCGTACAATCCGGTAGCGTGTTGCATCGAAACGTGCCGTTCGACGATTTTTTCGTGTGCCGTAAATTTGCACCCGTCCAAGTTACACGTTCTGTGTTGTGACATGTGTTTATCGTATTGGAATTTGGAGTAGAAATCTCTGTCGCAAGGTTCGCAAGAAAATAGTATCTCTTGTTTGTTGTCGCGGTATTGGTATTCTGAATTTGTATCTTCATATTCTTGTTCGTCATCTTCATTTTCTTCGAGATATTCATCTTCTGGATAAAAATAGTGATAATCTACCTAGTGAAAACATATGTTAACATCGATAATAGTATAGGAAGTTGAATGTTTTTTATGGTGCAGTTTTAAAACAAGTCTTTAAAAACATTATTTGGTCCTTCGAGCCGGATGATGTCAATATTAAAAAGGTTGAATAAGGAAAATTCTGTAAATATTACATGAGTCTTATTAGATTCACCAATAAAAACATTCAATGGGAAAAAAAACTAATAAACAGAAACGAAAAGAAAAAAATAAAAATAAACACAAAAGAGCAGACGAAGTTGATAA
Organism: Galerucella pusilla; assembly: GCA_910591695.1. Lineage (NCBI taxonomy): Eukaryota > Metazoa > Arthropoda > Insecta > Coleoptera > Chrysomelidae > Galerucella > Galerucella pusilla. The sequence goes on along the minus strand of CAJUYI010002855.1, from coordinate 10,164 downwards.
TGAGATCTTCTTTGGTAAAACTACTTTGAAAAATGTCCTGAGTATTTGAATATAACTGAAGATTTAAAACTCAAGAATGAACTTACTGGAAATTTCCTGAGAAAAAAACGTTTTCTCTGTGGGTCTGATGTGGAAAACTCTCCAATGATTGTATAAAATGTTCTTAAAAGAACGCTTCACATTTTTGTTTTTATTTTGACTCGAACGGTCAAGAGTTGGATCATTCCAAAATGCTACAGGACTTGGTTTAACCAACTTGAAAACGATACACTTTTCTTTTACACATTTATCTAGGGTTATGTATCACAGTGAAAATTCAAAAAAAAATTATACTAGATTTTTCCTGAGCAGTTTACTTAAAGATACAGACAAATTTCTTATTTTCCTAATTACTAAGGAAAATATACACAAAACTTTACAAAAAAAAGAAGCTAGATAAGCTTGTTTAAGATTTTTGTAAAATGTTACAGAGAACAAAGGTTCACAAACCACCAATGATCAAAACTAACGCAAAATTGAGTGAATTTTAAGGTATTACCAAATTAAAGCTTTACAAAATGCATAAAAATGTCAACACATAAGATTTAAAGTCACAATAGAACCAGGATTTACTCTATTCCAAGACTGGAAGGAAATAAACTTAATGGTACCTATATGAACTTCGAGAGAAAGTATTGTTACGAACTCACTGATTCAGAAGCCGGTCCTGTCGCAAACTATGAATGCTACCTTTCTAGAAAGGTTCTCTCGCAGGTAATATTCAGACTGTTGTTCTCGAAGCGTACAATGGTTTATTCACGAATGTTCTCGAATTATTAAGTATACGCAGAGGTGGTATATTCAAGAATGTTCTAGAGCTACAAAGAACTATATATACGCGGGTTTTCGAGTGATTGTTTTCTGTAAATTTTGAGAGATGTAGGTGTTGTCTAAATTTTATTTTGAGCCGTTGATACAAGCACTAAGAAATAAAAAAGATTATGTAAATTTGCTTTTAATACATGGTAAATATGGCAAAGTTGTTACAAGAACATATGTGCTTTATTTGCAGTAAGATATCCTGCATCTCTAAAAATTTACAGAAAACTTTCAATATCTGGATAACTGTAAGGTTTAGGTATAGGAAAGTATACATGAAAAAGCCGGGTGGTTCTATTTAAAAAAATAAAGAAACTTGATATTTATGAAGTTTGAACACTTTCTATACACACCCTGTATAAAATAAAAATTTTCAACATAGATGAAAATAGGTCTGACCTTGCTAAAAGCAACCGAACAGAAACCATTTTCATATCTTTAAGGGTATCCTCTTAAAAAAATAATTTGTAAGTCTGCAACCGTCAAATTTTTTACAAAAAAATTAGGAACTCAAAAAATATGCATTTTTCGAAAAAAGTTTTCAGACAAAAGTAGATTTTAAAAATGTATTAATACACTGGGTGCTCCATTTAAAATAACAAAGTTACAGTCGACTTCCGGTGGAACCGGAAGTCTGCCATCTTTGAAAATATTTTAGTTAAAAAGATCGTATCCGAAAACCCAAACGTAGAAATCTTCATGATTTTACTATAAGTATTTTGCCATATACAGATAGTTTTAACTCGTCGTGGGATACCCTGTATAGCCCTGTCCTAACAGGGCTTGAATGAACAACTCAAAAAGCTTGAATTAGTGATAAGATTTCTGTGGAAGTTGAGAAACCTCCACTCACATACTTGTGGATTACCAAAATTCCAGGGCAAGAAAAACAGGACAAAAAAGAATTCGCAAAGCTTACACTCCCAAGATGAAGTATGGTCAGTTTTTGTTTGAAAATTGTTCCAATTGAAGACAAATTTCATGCATTTTGTAAAATAATAGATTTTAAATTTCAACAAATCATTTTCACGGGCAATTCATCAACTTTTATATCGAGCACAGTTTTGATTTGTTTAATACTAAAATTGTCAGTCGTAATGGAATGTGAAAATACTAACGATTAAAGAAATAAATTATTATTTTTATTGAGAGTTAAGTGCAAACTTTTTCGAGTTAGTAGTTTCAATATTTTCCATGACACAATATTCTTTACAATATTATCTTTGATTTTAATAAAAATTTAAAAGTATTCACCTGAATCAGTAATAAATTTACTAATAGAAAAGTATACACAGGATGGCTAAATGTGAACTAATAAAACAAGTCATTATCAGGAATTGAGAAAAAAATTGTTTCATTAGAGACTCCTCCAGTAATTTTAACCATATATATGTTTAAGTCCAGTATACAGAGTGTCAAGGAATTAAATATTTGTATTTTTACTATTTACAATTCGTCTTTTGAAATAATGTATCAAATTCAACAAATAAACTATAGTGACAGATGTCAAAATAATAACCTATATCTAGTTCCTGATAATTCCTTTATTTTGCTTTTATTTGGCCAACCTGCTGTCATTTTTAACTTCAGATGAATCTTTTTAACACTGAATATTTTTTTTCAAATTGACAATCATTATGTTACTTAACTTGATACTAACTAGCCCAGGAAAAAATTAACATCTCAATTGTTTAAGACAGAGAATCGAATTAAAAAAAATATTGATATATTTTTAAGAATTTTTTTTATTAAATGCTACATTATTACACAGATGGTACTCCATATATTTAAAAAGGTACTGAGTTACTTTAAAACACAAAATAAATATATTGCAACGGTCAGCAAAAGATTGTTGCCTTTAATAAGTGAAACAGTTTTTCTTTTTTAGTCTCTATGTCACTATACAATCATAAAAGGATCCCAACAAAAACCTTCAAATTTAAACAAATTAAAATTACACTAATTTTTTTCTTTTAAATAAATACAATGTTGAATTTGTTTAATATATTTGGCCAGTTTATTTGTTAAAAAAAGAAATTTGTGGCGCCCCACTCAATCTGGAGTCACTTCTGATACTGAAACCTCAGCAACAGGCTGAGATCTGACTATTTGTTGCCCAGCGGGCTGATTTTCAGATTTATTGTTCGTCTCTGTTTCAGCTGACGTTTTGCTACTGTCCTGTAAAGATATCCAATCGCTTTAGAAAGTACAGCAACAGCTGACGTTCTATTTAACATTAATTTTAATTTCAAAATACTTCAAAGCAGTTTTCATATTTCTTTTAATAAATTTCCCTGTTTTTATCAACAATCAAGAACTTAAAACTACCAAATTTCATTGAACTTAATCAATTGTCATGAAAAAACAGAGAAATTCATTCATATTGAATACATGCAACAAATTGATTATTTGTTCTAAGTATTCAGTATAAAATCAACATTCAAATTTGATTATTTCTTATTCAAATATTGAATGGAAAAATGACCTATCGAAAGAAACACATCCCATTTCCTATTTGTTCCATGAGAAAATAATACGTCTTCAGAAATGTCTTTCTTTTAAAAGGCAGTTGCTGCAATTATCAAAAATACTTTATGCACCTTCAATCTTCAAATACTGAGACATTCAAAACTGATATGATCTCCCATAAAACTTAATTGTATCCCAAATAAAAGACGATTTTATAAAACTACCTAAGGGCCAGGAACCTTTAAGCATAAAAGGTCGTTTGTAGTGTAGTGATCTGTTTCATAACCAAAAATTCACTATTAAAGCTTCCTTTAAGTTAAATGTCCAATTTTTACCATTTTTGAAGCTTAAAAGGGCTTTTAACAGACAGATGTCAACTCAGATTTGAAGTGTATTTTCAAACCACCAAATAACCAAAAAGTAAACACAAATTCTGTAAAAAATCCGTCAAATTAAGGAGGAACCTGGCGAGAAGTGCAGCCAACACAGTACATTCAAGCCTAAATGGGGATTTTATCATGAGGATGCATCCATACTATTATGAAACTGACCCTAGTTTTAAAAGAACCTTTAAGCTAAAGGACCCTTTAGTTAAATGCACATTTAAGCAATGATTATGAAACTGGCCCTTAAATTATCTTATACAAAACCATCTTTTTGCTAGGACAATTAGAATGCAGTTAAATAACTCCACTAGTGGTACTTTGGATAATTGCAAAGAGGACAATAGTGTTCACACCCACTTTACCCACATAGTGGAGTGCTGGGAGAAATAACATAATGAGATTTAATGTAAAATACCTATAAGTGGATGTCTGCTGTATAATCAATAGGTGCCGTTATTCGCGTGAAATTAGTTTCCGGCAAAAGCTGAGGGATACGCACCTCCTGCTGCCCACCAGATGCTTTTTCAGCATCTTCATACATCTTCGTACATTTTTCTCTCTGCTCCCTGTATTTTGTCCAGTCCTCTTTTTTCTGTGAATTTTTTGCTGCGGTTAATAATTCTTCTTTTAAGCCAAATTCAGTTTTTATAACTTCCGTGACAAATGATTTGTTTAGGTCCAAGTTTATTCTGACTGGCTTTGTAGGTTTTTTGATAATCTTGCTTTTTTTATTTACACCTCGGAAATTGTTGGGTCCCATAGGTCCCATGGGGAATTTCCCCCTTCCTCTCATTCCTCCTCTAAACATACCACCTCTCATTGGTGGTGGCATTGGACCCATCATCATCATTGGTGGTGGTGGTCTCATACCTGTTTCGAACAACGAATTTTTGTAGAATTGGCATTGTCCATTCAACTCAAAAATACTTTACAACAGCACAATAAAAAAGCACGAATCTCGAACTGAATTTGAATACCTATTTATTGGTCAAAGTTGAGTACTACTACTCTATCAACTTTCTTTTCAAAGTGATAAAACCCTAAATAAACAGAGAAAACAAACACACATCCTCAATCCGCATGGAGAATTACGTTTTTGAAATTGAATTTTTGAACGTACCTGGGTGAGGAGGCCTCATTCCGGGTGGTGGAGGTCTCATCGGGTGAATCATAGGACCCATCATTCTTGGTGGTGGAGGAAGCGGTCTTCCACCTCTCATAGGTGGTCGTCCACCGCGTATTGGAGGGCCATGTGGTGGCCTCATTCCTCCCCTAAAACCACCTCGTGGACGCATCATACCGAATGGCGGTTGCTGTTGTCCATTAAAAGCACGCCCTTGGCCACGAAATTTTCCACCTCTTCCTCTTTGATTTCCGGGTCCTCTTTTATTTCCTCTATTTTGAACTGGAGCACCCATCGAAACTTATAATTTAATTTTTAACTAGCAAATTAAGGTACATTTATTTTAAATAAATCAAAATAAATTTCAAATATTCCTATCACTATCTTGGCGTCTCTTTACACTTGATCAATGACGTCGTACGTAATTCTAAAGGTAAGGTTGCAGGTTACTGTTACAGCAGCACATTGCAGCCAACATAACAGCATGCTCGATTTCACACAAACGCACACCGAGCACAACCTCAAACGGAATTATTTAATTTCTCTATGGCCATACTAATCTGTTATCTTTGAGGTACATTTACATTCAATTACGCGCGTGCTTAAGCTTAAAATTTGCTCGCTTGACATATGACGTCTCCATGTATCCATTTACATTGAAAATTTCACTGCTTAAGCAAAAGTGAAATTTTCAATGTAAATGGATACATGGAGACGTCATATGTCAAGCGAGCAAATTTTAAGCTTAAGCACGCGCGTAATTGAATGTAAATGTACCTTTACATTGAAAATTTCACTGCTTAAGCAAAAGTGAAATTTTCAATGTAAATGGATACATGGAGACGTCATATGTCAAGCGAGCAAATTTTAAGCTTAAGCACGCGCGTAATTGAATGTAAATGTACCTTTGCTACAAAAACGACTGTGTCGTCACTTTATGCAAGGTTTTTATCATAGACAAAATGAAAATTATATATATATATATAAATATAAACTATTACAAAATAAAAAATAATTATATTATTTCTCTATGGTTTTTATCAAAAATCGCCCTGTATCATAGACCTAATTTTGTGTTCATTATGTGCGAATGTGCGTTCCGCAACGGTGTTAAATACTGGAACACAGTTTATTAAACATTTTCTGTGATTCGGCGTTTTTGAAATTGTCAAATATGTCAATTCGTAACATTATCCAATGAGGTTCGTAGTTTCAAAAAACGAACCTTGGTAAAGAAAAAAGAAGTTGTTGGTTGTCTCTGTTCTTTCAGTCAAGGAACTAAAACGAGCGAGATTAGCGCCATTTTATTTTCATTATAGCGTCTTGTTTGCATCTAATTGATAGTGGTTGATTATAAAGTTGTTTGTTGTTTTCGAAATCAATAAATTGGTATGTATATTCACAAAAGCAACACATCTTTTTATAAAGTTATGTCTGTTATGTTATACAATTACATAAAACACCCGGCTAGGTGTTGGTACGTTGGAGTAGCGTTATTTATTATCTCTTGAATTTAGCTAATATTCGCTTTAACATTTTTAGTATAATATGGGGAAAAAGAAGGTAGAAGAAAGTGAAAGTGAAGAGGAATACTCAGTAGAGAAAATAATTGACAGAAGAGTGGTAGACGGTAAAGTAGAATATTTTTTGAAATGGAAAGGTTATTCCGAAGACGACAATACATGGGAACCTGAAGACAATCTAGATTGTCCAGAACTCATCTCAGAATTTGAGAAGAACCGAAAAGCTAAAAAAGCCAGTGCAAAGGAAAAGGACAAAAAACGTTCCAGAGAAAATTCGACTTCCTCAGTAGATTCTAATACATCCACATCTAAAGACAAAAAAGTAAGTCTAAACATTATTTTATAAATGTTGTTGTGTAATTGATGATATTGGCTAATATAGATAATTTTGAATTAGGTATATTTGTAAATATTTTCTTTCAGAAAAAGAAACTTAGATCCCCATCACCAGATTCTGAAGGCGATGAACCTGTGAGTAAAAAATCGAAAGTTGATGAATCTGATGATGACAAAAAGACTAAAAAAAAGACATCCAAGGATTCTGACTCTGACGATGATAAAAAGAAAAAATCTAAAAAGAAGGAAAAGGACTCTGATTCCGAAAATGAAAAAAAGGATGAGAAAAAGAAAAAAAATAAGCGTAGAAGTGGTCCCAAATCGAGGAAAACCGATTCTGACGATTCTGATGACGAAGAAAAACATAAAAAGAAAAAGGAAGAAGAAAAATCCAAACTGAAGAAAGAAGACGACAAGAAAAAGAAAGCAGAAGACTCTGACCCAGATGAGCCTAAAAAAGTCAAAAAAATTGAAACTAAAGATAAGAAAGGACCCAAATCTAAGGAAAAAGAAAAATCCGCGTTCGAAAAGGGCTTGGATGCTGAAAAAATCATCGGTGCATCAGATACAACTGGTCAGTTGATGTTTTTGATGAAATGGAAAGGTAGTGATGATACAGATTTAGTGTATGCAAAAGAGGCCAATATAAAGTGTCCACAAGTGGTTATTAAGTTTTACGAAGAAAGAATTGCATGGCACACTCCCGATGAAGCTTAAATTATGCATTATCAGAAAATCGTTACTTTTATTTATTGTTCATGGAAGTAATTATTCTTTTTATAATCGTAATCGATAAGCTAAAACACACTTTTTGTTTTTGATCAGTCCTATGAACATCGAAGGTTTAGTTTTCATTTTACCTTGAATCAATGTTCCCTTGATAATCTCATAACCGTTGAAACTATTTGTATAAATAAATAATTCAAAATCAAATCGTTTTTAATTACCGAATGTACAAGAGTGAAAGGATGGTAATGAACTTCGAGTAATTTAAACAATTAAATTTATTTACACGTTTCGCAGATTGGGAAAAGGAAAAAAATGGCACATTTAAAACAGTAAAAAAAAGTCGTAAGATATCACATTTTGAATTAACACTGGATTTACAAAAAATAAATAAGACAAAATATACAAATTGTACTTATTCGTAAACTTACCTTATTTGTTATCTAAATAAATTTAAAGCATTTTTGTTTGTCATGAGGTATCCTAGTTTTAAATAAAATCGAATCGGCCCTGTATTGAGTGTTCAGTAGCGGCGTATAACCGAATACCTGCCAAAAATTACATTGTTTAAATATATACAGAGTTCGGCGAAAGTCCGGGAACGGACAAATATCGAAGAAAATATAAAAAAAAATTTGGAAAATCTTTTTATAGTACAAATTTTACGCCAATTGAACTATAATTTGAAATATACAGGGTGTTCCAATAAAGTGTGGCGTATCAAAGTTATATTTTCTAATTGCTCCTAAAAAATATGATAGTCCTTCATGATGGTTCCCTATACCTAAATACAGAGGGTTCCGAGTTAAGTTGACTTTTTTTAAAATGTGAACATTTTGAAAAAAAATTAATAATTCATTGATATAACAAATTCTAGCAAATTTTCTCTTACATCTAAATAGCTGGACATTCGTTGAATGTATTCCACGATTGAATACTAAATATTTCTTTACAGGGTGTTCAGAATTTCCAGTTTCATTATTAGATCATTCAATGTGCAGAATCACGCTTATTTTAAATGGAACACCCTGTATTTTAATGATTCATCATATTCAAAAAAATGTTCTCTTTCGAATGGTATGAGGGTGTCCTGTACCTAGGCATCATACTTTTCGTGAAATTTACAATTTTCTTAAATATAATGCTAAATAGATTTTAAAACATCTGCAATTCTTTCTAAATTTCAAACTAATGATCTTGGCAAAGTTGTTGTAAGAAACTAAATAGTTTTAAGCCTTCAGGAAATATCGGGTTTTGCTATCATATACCGAGTGTTTAAAAAGATATAGCCACTTTCACAGAAAAATCACTCCACTTGGACATTTTATGAAATAACAAAATAGTTATTTTCCTAACTAGTGCGGAAAGTGATACTTTCCCGCACGCGACTGCAGTTGACCCGAACGACGCGAAGCGGAGTTCGGGCAAGCGGTCAAGGGCGGGAAAGACACTTTACGCATGCGTTAGGAACATTATTTTTTCTACGACCGTATATACAAAGAAGTATATCAACCCATTTTTCAAAATTTATTTTATTTTAACACACATATAAAAAACTTAGACCAAAAATATTATTATTATTATCAATTATTATTATAAATATTAATATTAGAAACACAATTAGTTGCATTCTGTGAATTACTTAAAATTGCCGGTCCAGTGGAGTTATTTGGTGTTAACTGGTGAGTGAATGACGTTGATGAGGATGGCATCGTTTGCAGGTCACATAAAGATGACGATGAGGGTGACGGCAACAATTTTAAGTCATTTGTAGATGAAAGAATTTCATTTGATATATTTTTCTTTTATCAAACCCGGGTGGTCTGATAGTTGTTTTGTGACACTACTTTAAAGAATTTACAAGGTTATATCAAAATATTTATTTTATTTTATATTTCCAGAAAATTAAAAATGCAACAAAAAGCTGGAAAACATGTTGATTTTATTTGATGGACTATTTATTCACCTGGTGTAAGAATAGTTATAACTTCCGAAGTAAAAAACTATCTAATAAAGTCAAAATTTGCATAATTTTACTTTCCCGCACTAGTGCGGGAAAGTGACACTTTCAAAGCTAAAATGCGTGCGGGAAAGTGGGTTAAAACGCACGGTAGTAGAAAAAAAAAGTTTATTTCTTTTAGTTGTTAGTTGTATTTTAATTTTCTAAATAATAATAATTAAACCAATCTTCAACATAACACTCGTATTCAGCGCGGGGCCTGTAGGAAATTCTTTCAAAGAGCCCTTTCTGCTGTAGGTTCTTAAATAAAGTGGCGAAAAAACAATTCAATACGTCTTTTTGCGGTTAATTAATAGTGTAGTAGATTACTACAGACACTGTTAGGCTCTGACAAGTACAAAAAGCCTGAGGAGATTTCCTGGCAATTTAGAATAATTTTGATAGGAAACTTACAATCAAAAACTGATGATACTACAGATCAAAAAAATTCAACATGCCACATGTTAAGTTTCACAAAAAAATTTTGGCTCAGGCAGAGATGAGTGGGTTTGAATATGATGCGGGCCCCCTTTCACGCGGGGCCCGTAGCAATTGCTACTCTTGCTACGTGGTTAATCCGGCACTGCTCGTATTGTGTAAAACTTTTTTGTTATTTTATAAAATGTCCAAGTGGATAGTGATTTTTCTGTGAGAGTGGCTATATCTTTTTAAACACTCGGTATATATAACCAAACCTTATATTTTCTAAAATCTTAAAACGTGATCTATTTAGTTTCTTACAAC
>CAJUYI010002854.1:0-27587 GCA_910591695.1 Galerucella pusilla | reverse complement strand
AGTTAGGAGGTAAAATATTGACTTATTATTAGGTGGTCGTGGACAAAGGAATAAATCAAATCGTCTCTTTAAAACGTCAAATACCTAAAAACGCAAATCGCTTCTGACAGCGCGTCGTTTGAAACGTCAAAATAATTAAATGATCATAATTTTACGTATTATAAGAGAAAAAATATGGACAACAGTAGCGATAGTGAATATGTACACCTCCCGGAATTAATTTCATTAATAAATGTAAGGGTTCCGGTTGAAAATATGAGTTAAAAACGTATATATATTTGCTCTTTACATTTTTATAAATATGCTCTATGAGAAATGGTGGTTGTCTATGGCGCGGACGATCGAGGTTTGATCCTCACTGGAAGTTTTTTCTTTTTAGTCGTGGAAAAGTATAGTTTTTTACTTGTGTAGAATGGCTATTATTTACTTGGATGATTCCAGAACTCACTCGCTGCGCTCGCTCGTTTTGGAAACTTCATCCGCGTGAATAATAGCCTTCATTCTGCACTCGTTGAAGAATATACTATTCTCTAATTGTATAGAGCTTGTACAATGTCATCAATGTCGTGAAATAGTATCCAGGAAGTGTGGAGGTACGGAGAAATGTCAAATGTCGTTGTTAGTTTCGTTGGAGGTTATGGGGGGAGGTGGTAGAATGTGTCTACGAATAGGGGCGCACGGGGAATACTTGCATTGGGACGCAGTCAGGACTAGTTACGCCACTGCCTAGGAATCTGGCGCCGAAGAAATATTTGGCGATGACCAGGAAAAACCCACGTTTAACAGTAGGATTTCTGACTGGCCACTGTCAACTACGGAAACCGGAAACACCTCCATACTATGGGGCTGGTGGACACACCTCTATGCAGGATGTGTGAACAGGAAGATGAAACTGTTACGCATGTCTTATGCGAGTGTCCGGAGTTATCGTCGATAAGAGAGTGTGTGTTCGGTGAGTCTTGGCCTACACCTGCCGATATAAAGGAGATGTCTCCTAGTGACCAGGACCTGGGAAGAACAGGATGGACGATCACCTAGGAGGACAACTCCTCGGGAGAATGTACAATGGGTTACATGTGGCCTAAGTGCTGTGAGCCTACACTCACCCTCCCTACTCTTATACAGATACAGATACAGAAGCCTCGCACCTTATTCCGTCCGGGGCAAAGCCCCTCATGAAATAACTTTGGTGCTTGGTCAATAATAATAGCCTTCACCACTTTGGTGTATAATATACTATTATAATTATATTGACATTATTCTAGATTGAAAAATTGTGGAGAAAAAAGTTAATAACTACATAGCTTCTATATTTCTAAGATTGAAACGTTAAGCTCGTCTAAACTGTAGTTTCATTTTAAATAACTGTTTTTATCGTGAAATAAGTTGGAAAGGAAATATTGCCAAAAAACTCCCTATTGAAAATATGGAAATACAAAACTCCTGGATAATTTTCCAGGCAACTACTATTTTTCAAACCAAATGACTGTATTAATAGGTAACCTGTGGAATATTTAGATTTCCACTCGGATACGTTTTATATTCATTATACGGTAATTTCGAAATAATCATTAATGAGTTTGAAGTATTTTATAGGATAGCAAGAGTAATGACGTAGAAAAGAGATAAAAATAATTATAATAGTGATAAAATATTGATGATAGTCTATATGAATAATAATAAGGAGGTTGCTATTGTTGATAATAACAATATTTTCAATTTAGGCGAAGTCCGAATTGAAATAATTGTTCCCTTCATTATCTACCAGACTGTTTAAAAAAAAAAAAGAATTAATGCCCCTCCTTCCTTTTTTTATGCAGCACTGATTGCTAGGATTATTAGCTGCAGCCTCCATATCTAAATAGTTTTGTGTACAGTTTTAAGGTAAGTGAATGTTTCTAAAATTCAAATTTTGAAAAAAATGATACTTTACTCTTATCTTATCTTATCACTTTTTTGTGCATATCGTAAGGTGCTTCTTAACGGGCAATATAATTTTTAGTGCAATATGTAACTGCAACTTAGTGGCTGGCAACATTGCCAGCAATAACAGCCAAACTGGGTAATATATATATTGACAATATTTTCAGTTTGTCTCGGCCATAAAGCTACACATGCTTTGTGTTGCCTATGCATTTAATTGGTTGCAGCAAGAGTTGCCGGACGATCGCTTGTCCAGCGAAAATACTCTGCAATTTTACTTTGTTTTGGCGTTCGTTTCGTTTGTTGTTGTTATGAAAATTTTGGAGGTTATAGTTATAGGTATGAAATGACTAATACTTGGTCGAATGAAAAGATTATTGAGTTTATTAATGAAATACATTTACATAAGATGGATGGGCAGTTATCGCCGAAGAATTTGGTATATCAAGTAATGACCCACATCAATTTGACATCCTAAGCATATGCGTGGAATATTTTCAAAAAGAACTCTTCTCAAATGTATGTCCTCAATAATATTATCTATATAGTTGTTCTCACTTAATGAATGTTTAAGCAATAAACAAATCAATTTTATACACTCTGTATTTCTCAATTCAATTCAATAACTAATTGCAGAAATGTAAATGCTGTCTATACTCTTCCAAATAATGTGTTATTCACATGCGATAAAGCATTATGATGAAACAGGATGTGATCGCATGTGCAAAGGACGTATTCAGCATGTGCATTGAATGTACCAAATAATGTTCTATGTTTTATACTTTGCACATGCTAAAAATATGATTTAAGGTTAATCATCAGATTATTCAGATATATACATGCTAAGTGTATATTATAAATGGAAAGATATATATGATAATGGCTTCAATATCGAATGAAGTTAGATATATTAAGTCATTATCGCATGCTAAAGGTATATACTCGCCTTTGACTTTATTTTATGGTATATGCGTAGCATTTGCTTTAAATGTACCAAATAATATTCCATGTTTTATATTTTGCACATGCTAAGGATGGGCTATTGGGTTAATTCTGATATCGGCAGAGGCATATTTAAAATAAAAGGGTACAACACCAATGATGGCTTTGAATATATTAAACGAAAATAGTAAATATCTATTCATACATGTATGTTGTGAAATTGTGATTTCGCGTCTCAAAAAACACGCCTCTGATAATTTCCGGGCTGTTCTTGTCGATATTGTCAAGAAAGTTCTCGGGGATGATGTCCAGGTCGAGGTTGGGGGGCACCAGGTGTCCGGGGGGTGTTCGCCGATGCCATATTTGAATTCAGCCACCCGAAAAACTCCCGGGCGCGGAGTTTTTTTCGTTTCCCTCGTGATTTCTTGAAGAGTCCCACGGAGACGAGGTTCATCGGCGTTCCTGAGCCCCAGGTGTCCGGGGGGTCAATTTCAACATCATAATCGTGATCAGTGACCTCGAAAACCCCCGGGTACCCGATTTGAGTCAGTTCTGACTCTTATTTACAGAGTTTTTACATTCTCCAAAAGGCCTCCCAAAAGATGCATTTTTGGCATGCATTTTTGACTGCAGCGATGCAATTCCCGATTTGTAATGGGAACAAAGTAGGTACATTTTTTACAAATAATTTTCCGAAGCTAATGCAAAAAACCGCATTCCGATCCGTCTTTAGGGAAAAAATTCCGAACTTTTTTGCTTTATCCGCTCGACTAATAGTTGTCAATTTTACAGCTACATATTGCACTAAAAATATTGCCCGTTTAGAAGGTGCTTTATGCTTACCTGAAATATTCTTAGGACAAATACGTCAGCTTGATTACTGTGTAGTAATTCTACAGACTTGTTATATTCACTATTTTCTATAATTCGTTTAGTTGCATTAACGTGAGCAATAAAAAGATTAAATATATCCCATTCCAGACCACGCCACTGGTTGTCAAGATAAGCCGTATATGGTATCGCTGATTTAGCCACTGCTACTACAGTATGATGATATAAATTTTTTAATTTATCCGAAAAAGCATGAGTACAAAACCGTCGAGTTATACTAATTCGTTTTACTTTGTTTGAAAATCCATTAAAAGTATAAACATCATTAGTGGTAACTGACAACGCTATGAAGTTGATAATTTCTTGGTTCCAAATAAACGACAAGAGATTTTGATTTATTTGTCCATTGAAGAGGAAATAAAATTTGGTATATCCCCTCCATACCAAATATTGTGAAATCGTTTTAAAGATTTTTTTCAAATCTTTAATAGAATTTATAATAATGAAAATATTTTCGTAGTCACCAAATGAATTAATATTTCCAAAATACTTAAAATCGTATTTTATAATCGATACGCAGTTTAAATTTGATTCTATGAGTAAATTGATAAGCTCTCTGGATTGTACAGTATCATCAGCGATTAAGTACAGACATTTCTTTTGATCAACGAATCCACAATTATGAATGTTCGCAAAAGTAGTCTTCAATTGACTTGTTAGTGTTTGATTTATATTGCTAAGAAAGCTAGTAGCAATTTTTGCAATATTCAGGCACAAGAAAAGAACAATATACGCTCTAAAGTGCATTTTTCAATAAGAATTCACCTACTGCAATACCATAATTAATATTTTTAAACCCCATTTTGATAGTTACATTAAAAACTCATTTATAGCCAATTACTGAAATGAATTTCGAAAATGTATTGCCAAATCAATAAATTGTAATTATCTAAGTGATATATTAATACCTCGTTTGCAATTTCTATACTTACTAATATTACCTGTAAAGAGAAAATATGAATATAAAATAAAACTGTAAAATAAGTTTCCTTACCCAACTTCTCTATACTTATTTTTGAAACCAATTTGGTTGATCAGCGTCATTATTAATTCTATTAAATCATTATTAAAATGCAGCACAACGCGAACTAAGTTTTAAATCAGGTTTTAACCTTAAATAAAAAATTATTTGACCATGAACCAAACGAATACCATAATCCCGAGATTTCACACAATACCATTAAACAGCACAGGAAACGTATTATCTGTTTCTTCTAAACAATGGAATACTCATACTGTATACTATGTTTTAATTTCCGTATTGCTAATATTATTTATTCTTGCGAATGGCAATAACCGCAATAACTTTCTCTTTAATTCTTATAAACGACTAATAACAGAAACAGAAACAGAAACCAATAAAGTTTAAAATTATTGTTTGTATAGCTACCAGCTACTCCCTAGCAGATGTCACTACATTTTTATACATTCAATGAATTTTTGTTAATAATATAGCAAACAATAATAATAATTATAAGATACTTCTATTATTAAATGTTATAGCAGCGTTAGCGCCATCTATTT
The DNA here is from genome assembly GCA_910591695.1 of Galerucella pusilla. Classification (NCBI taxonomy): domain Eukaryota; kingdom Metazoa; phylum Arthropoda; class Insecta; order Coleoptera; family Chrysomelidae; genus Galerucella; species Galerucella pusilla. The sequence goes on along the minus strand of CAJUYI010002854.1, from coordinate 22,307 downwards.
TATTTTTTTGAAAGCTAGTTTATTATGGTAATATTTATTTAGAGCAAACTACTTTTTCCGAGCACAAAGTAGATGCTGTTTCTGGTAGATGTCTCTCTTTGTTATTGATTGTGAAAGTTTATTTTTTGCCTGCTATACTTATGAATGAAATGAACAGTTATAGGCCAGTCGATATGGGTCATTTTAGACCAAAAGTACAAGTAATTAGCCATACGGCTGATTTTTTTTTCATAAGTACCCTAAAGTATGTGGATTAATATAAAAAAAAGTTTACCAGTCTATTGAGTTCCCAAATTAGAAAAAAAAAATCAAAAAATACCACCGTGTAGGGGAAGTGTTTTGCAATAAAAAAGGTCTCCTGCGTTTTTTTCGTCCAAATAATGGTTTGTCCGTAAAAAATTCTGTAAACTAAGTATGTGTTCCGGATCCGCGCGACTTTGCTGCACGGCGGAAAAATATACAAATATAAATATATTCAATCAGAATTTTTTTTCAATCTTTGGTGAGAGTTAAGGTTGTGAATAATAAATAAAAGGTGATAAATTAATTTTTACATATTTTTATTGGAAAATGGTATGAAAAAAAATTATATCTTAAAATTATATATTTCATCTTTTATACCTTTTCACTATATACATTTTGTTCGTTGAATATTAATCTTTATATTACATGTGTATAAAATTTTATTTTGAAAAAATAAAGAAGATTCCTACCCGAATCTATAAAAAAAGGTATTTTCGCTTATAAGTAATACAAAAAATTATTAAATCCAAAAATGTATGTAAATTAATTGATTTTGGAATTATATATTCTTGATCTTAGAAGTTTCCCCAACATCTCTACGCAAACCCCATTAAAATTATTCCAGTTTTATCAAAGTTACAGTATTTAATATATATTTTCTTGTAAATTCAAGATTCCTAAAATTTAGAAAATAATGAAGTGTCGTATTTCGTAATTAGGAAAAATTAATTATCCGTAAATTTTATCTATGGAACAGACCTCTTAAATAACAGTTTCCATCCTTCGAAAAATTGTTTCAATGCCACCTTATTATATAATATATTTTTTATTGAGACTTGGTTTTTTATTGCTAAAAATGATTATGTGCTGTGACAAAAAAAATGCCATCTTAAAGCCGACACGTTCCTCTTCAAAACGCCGTATTACAATCATTTATATATCTACATTATAACTGTACAATAGTTTATAATGTACTCCGCCGCGCTTCAGAAAATGGAGTCGCGCGGACGCGGAACACATACTTAGCTTACCGAATTTTTTCCGGACAAACCATTGCTCGGACGAAAGAAACGCAAGAAACCTTTTTTGTTGCATAACACTCCCCCTACACGGTGGTATTTTTAATATTTCTCTACCTTCCTTGCAGCGCGAAATATTGAAAAATGTCGAAAACAAAAGTTTTTTTTTTTTTCTAATTTGGGAAATCGATAGACTGGTAAACTTTTTTTTATATTAATCTACATACTTTAAAGTACTCATGAAAAAAAAATCTGCCGTATTGCTAATTACTTGTAGTCGTTACCCCTATCGTCTGGCCTATTAGTGTTAGTACTATTTACACACGTTTATAGTATTTTTTGTGAACATCCATCTATCAAAATCCACCGAATGTAAATTGAAGTAAGCTGCTTTGGTGCTTTGTTATAACTTTAGTAAATGTTATTTGCTGTAGATGTCACAGTAATAGTAATTGAAATATTTATATTATTATTAAAATTGAAAGGTGTTCAAATTTATGAATTTATTATTATAAAAATTTCAAATGAATAATAAATTTATGTTATACCTTCTTTAAAAATCCACCAATGGCTGAAATTAACCCCTGATTTCCCGGATCGTTAATGACAACTTGTAGGTAAGAGATTTGTTGAAAAAATTCATCAATAAATAAAATAATTATACTCAGTAACTAACTTTTATTCTCATTATAACACAATCTTCATATAATCTGGTTTTACACTCAATAACAAACTTTTTTTTTACAATAAACAAATATTGAACAATATGCAAATCGTACACATGTTTAAAAACAATATTTAATTACATCCTTAATCTAATGTAAATCCATATCTTCTGCAGCAAAGCCAATTAATTAATATACAAATTACTCCTTGTGTCCACTACAAATTTAATTGTATTTGATGGACACCTTAAATATATATCATAGGTATATTGGAGCGTTTATGAGATATCCTCAACGCTATACAATATGACCCTCATTTGGACAAGAGCTACCATAGACAGCCATTGAATATGCCGGATTTATTCTTCTTCGGAAGTTTTTCAACAACTTTTTCCTTTAATTGTTCAACTTGGAAGTTGAATGACAGGTCTAGATGATTGCTCCAAGGATCTCTCATAAAAATCCGTCAGCATTTGTTCTGGCGGTGACATTGGAAATTCGTCTTCAGGGGTTGAAGGTAAGCTATGATCTCTGGTAACTATGGCGCAGATACTTCCAGTCTGGTAAGCTGAGTTTGAAATACCGCAATAATCGGCCAATCTGTCACTATTATCTACCTGTAACAACAGAAAAAAAACATTATATTTTAGGAAAATCAATGAAATATTGAATTAATGATAAACTTTTCAATTTTTACCATGTAATAGCATTGAGTAAGAATTTTATTGAAGTTAAAGTGGAGTTAAACCGTAACTGGAGCTAATTGAATTTTAAAATGACTACAATTTAATCAAAAATATTTAAAAACACCCACCTGTATGACAGGAATGTAATTCTCGTAGCAAAATGCTTGTAAAAGTACAGTCTGCATATGTGCACTGGCATCTCCTGGTCTTGTTTGAGGTAGTAAGCAAAATATAACATCTTCTGGGGACTTCTGAAGATGAGCTATGGTTGGAAGAAGCCCACAGATGAGACGTCTGTTCACCTTTGCGTGGGTTAATGTAGCGTGCAAAGCTCGACTCAAATTTGATCTGTAACATAAAATTATCATTAGTAAAAATTGAAAAACTACTAATATTAAAAATCAATTAAGAGCATTATTTACAAATAATTGATAGGATTATGTATTGGAAATAAATAAATGTGAAAATAATTGTTAATTAATGGGTTTTTATTTATTTTAATGTCAGTTTCGTTTACTTTTTTTTCCAAAAAAACCTGTTATTCAAAAATTCCGATTGATAGTATATTATTACAATAAATATTGCAACTCATTGTGTACTTATAGTCTGTATGAACGTACTATAGTTTATAGAAAATAGATGAATGAAAATAAAAGGAATTCAATAGATATTGTGATTCTTACCTGTTAAACATTTCTGGGTTTTGTTTGACTTCGGTTTCTACACACATGTTGGAATAATGCAATCTAACTGATTTATACACTTTTGCACAAAGTCTAAACTTTAAAAAAACTGTACAAACAACACTTCACTGTAATCCAAATAAAATGCGAAGATGCTTATGGGCTGATGATGATATTAACAATATTGTGTAATATGATGTCACAAAAAAAACTAGCGATTTCACATAAATTGTTATCACTTGTGTACTTCAAACGATTCTGACGAGTATAACGTAAAACTTGCCTGAATTGGCTTTTATATGTCGCGACAGTGTCGGAGAGAGTGGGGTGGGGATCTCCGTGAACAGATCCATTGTGATTCAAGGAATACCAGCTCGACGAAGGCTTTTTCCACCGTTGGTAGGTTTGAGGATTGTGTGGGGAATTTTATTATTGTAGGTATTTGTTTATAATTCTTCAAAACTGCAGTTAGAAGCAATTTTATATTTAAAACATCTCTTGGGGCAATTATCGCTTGGAAACTGTCAAACAAAATACATTCTTGAGTAAGAAATACCACAATAAATAAATATTTTTAGTCATTATACTATATCTTAAAATTTAACGAATTTTCTATGGTACTCTTATTATTTTGTTTTTTTAATGAACAATAAAAATATTTTTAAAGTTTTTCTATTATATTTTATAATCTTACGAATTTTCTATATTACACTATTTGAAATTGAAATATTATTTTGTTTTGTTAACAAACAATTATATAAACATAAAAACATATTTTATTTTTCTGTATTATTTTTCAATATTATTTTTGTGAATTTTAGGAAATTTAGAAAAAATAATTATTAAATAACATTCACTGAAATGAATGAATGAAACATTGCTTCAAATTTTTATTTTATGTAATAGCCCTCCGTGTGTAAGCAGACTTAGTTTTTTTACGTTTAATGACAAAGGGGGACGGGGAAATTAAATCATTAAATCATTAAAATATAATAAAATATGAAAAATGTAAATAATAAGGTAACGTTATAAAAATTCTAAATTTTTTTATTTTTATTGATAAAGGAAGACAGGGAAATTATAAATTTAAAAAATAAAAATATAAAAAAATGAAAAAAAAATATTAAGAAAGGAATTTGTTTGATTTTATATTGTGTATGGTGTAAGCATCCCACTTTTGGGAACGGGGAAGTTTTTTTTTTAAATAAGAAAAAATTAAAAAATGTTTTTGGAGAAAAAATTGTATCAATTTTACTATTTTGTTGTTGGGTGAGCAAATTCAGTTCCTTATATTTATACAATGGTTAAAATTGTATACGACGATCTGCTTCTACAGAAAATCAAAATTCAAAGTGGTTATATTACGGAGCAATTTTAAAAATTCTTTATAATTGTTACAAATGCACTTTGGCATAGCTTCAAATGATTTCTTTTTAAATTACCGTTCTCATTATTTGCCGAACCAACGAATCTAAAAATAATATAGCCTGAACTCTAAAAAAAGTGTGACAAATCTTGACACACAGAAAATGTATGATTACATGGTTTTCCAAAAAATAAATAAATATATTTTAAGGTCAATCTTATTTAGATACATCTTAAAATGATTATCGGGATTTTGTACAAATAGTAACATTTAAATAGCTCAGGAGATGAAAAAGTAAAGAATTTTATTTAACTTTTTAAATTTTTTCGGTCCCAATTTTCCAATTTTTAGATGCCATTTCGAAAAGAAGCGTACCCTTGATAATGGGCACTGTGTAATGTTATTTACGAGGATGTATTGATATCTAGTTAGTCTAGACCAAAGAGTTAAGAGGTAAGCAGATTTACGAAGATATGCTTAATACCCTTGGTGATCAATGTCCTTCGTCCTCTCCAAGACCTAAGAAGTTTCGTGTCCAAAAACGTGCTGGAAAAGCTCTTGCTTCAGTTTTTTGGGATTGCCATGGAGTAATGATTTTTTGATAAGGGTAGAGCAATAACCGGATAACACTATTCGACATTACTGACCACTCTACGGGAAAAAATTAAAGAGAAAAGACGCGGAAAGCTATATTTTTGCAGGACAACGCCCCTGCACATACATGAATGCAAAAAAATAATTCGTGATTTAGGGATTGAATTACTAGAACATCCCCCTTATTCACCAGATTTAGCTCCGTCCGACTATCATCTGTTTCCTTAACTGAAAAAAGTTTAAAAGGTCGTAAATTTTCTTCCAACGAGGAGGTAATAAAAGCTGTGGAGGTCTGGTTTGCAGAGCAAGAAGAAACTTTTTTTTGAAAGGTCTAGAGACGTTGCAGGTTCACTGTAATAAATGAATCCAATTAAGAGGAGAATATGTTGAGTAATAAAATATTTTGACATTGAAATTTTGTTTGGTTCTAAGAATTTTTTAATATACATAATTATGTATATGATGGCACTATCCGTTTTCTATTTGGATTATTTTCAAAAATATTTACTGATTGCTTCGGCCAGTTCACGACTATCAAATTATTCGGTTTTTTAGAGAGAATATTCCGTGAATATAACATTCCTAATCACTAATTAACCATATTGTTATGCAAGCTACTAAAATGTTTGGTCGATACGAGGAAAAGTTTCCGACACTTTTGTAAACCTTAAAAAAATGTTCCTAATTTATTTTACGCCGCAAAAAAATACTTAAGCCGAATCCAGTATCGACAAAAACATGATTTGTGATGATTGGAGGATCAATTACGAAAAATTTAGCTAAAAAAGATAAAGATATTTAAGTAAGCAAAACAAGGTAAAGTAAGTTGGGAATTCTGGATCCGTTAGCTATACCACCGTACACCTACCGACAAGTAAATTCACTTCGTCCATTTATGGGTTACCGAAAATTTCCTTACCCTCGCGAGTTCTGGCTAGTTTAAATCGAGAAAGTGTTGAGTACAGGGGTAGCACGCAATGCTAATGTGTTGCTGATCGAAATTTCGGAAATATAATCTTTGTTTTGTTTTCGTTTTTGTGAGTAGATCATTGTTTTTGCGTGAGCATTAAAATATTCATACATATTTTTATTATGAAGTTGTATTTAGTATAAATATTATAGTGACTTATTTCATTGCAGTAAACTTAAAGAGAAACCGTTTTTTAGATGCGCAAAAGACAAAATTAGGTAAGAAAAGAGGTAATTTAGTAGTATACAAGTAAACATTTTTTATTTTCAATATAATATTGCAGATGTGAAGCTTGGAAAAATGCTTTGGGTTTTAAAGGAAACCACCGATTTGCCAATGTAAGGGTGGAACAATGTTATAATAGGATAAAAATTTGTAATTTGCATTTTTGCTTAATACAAAATCTGAATCGCTTAAAAGTACAGATAGTTCTACGACTGATTATAGAAATATAAAAAGTGTGGAAGGGAATGCGCTGGTATACGTTACTGGATACCTACTTAAAAAGTGTTTATTGCAGCATTCCTGTACCACTTGCTTAGAATTCATTAAGATAAATGATCTAGAAGGAGAATCTCCCGTTTTTATGAAATATAAAGATTATAGTGTTTCATCCAATATTTGTAATATGGTTGTGCCTCCCAAAAATTTTGTGGAACTCGTTATAGAATTGGAAAACACATTTCTGCCATACAAAGCTAAACCCCCGTATTTGCAAAACAATAAAAATAGCGTAAAATAACAATTAAACTTCAATGTATGATATAGCTTCACCTAATGGCTTCAAATTATATAACCTGTGTTACAGTAGAAGAAATGGACGAGTAAATTAATTTTTTTATGTGAAAACCTTCATATTTTATCACTTTCATAAAATAAAAACCCATACGATGTTTATCATTATGAAAAATGAGGCCTTATACTAGGGACAATACCGGTATTTTGATAATACGGTGATTGCAGCTATATTAATTAGGATTTGTACTAGGAGAAAAGGTAGAAAGGCCGGGTTATTCCTAAGGAAACAACCAATTTTTTGCAATCCAATTACAGTAAAGCAGCTATACAGTTTTATTTTAATATTATACACAAATATGCGGCAATAATACCCAATAATCAAGTTAAAATAGAAACATCTCAGCATTGTTTTATATTAAAACATTTTTTTCAGGTAGTCCCAGCCAAAACTTTCTCTATTTTCTGGTATTATATCACCAAAATTTTTTAGGATGTTTTCCACTTTACTTTTTCCAAACCCGTTGGGTTGTGATTTAGTTAGAGTAGGTTGTGATGGGTCAGGAATGTCCAAAATATATTTTTTCTTGCAAAAAATCGAGTTTTCTCCAATGATCATTATTATTTCTTCCCAAATATAACTCATACTCATTACGTTTGATTAACTTTTCAGTAATTTTAGAAATGTACAGTTTTGGAGTTTCTTTTTCAACTTTAGCTACAGAAGGCACATTTTTCCACAGTTGGAAATCTTCAAGTTCCATTTTTTCAACATTGACCCTTCTTTCTGACTAGATATTATCGGCATACTAAGACAATTAGAAAGAAACACGTATGAACACGCCCGAAATATTGTAGACGCTACGCGTAATACCCGTATTTGAATTTTACTGAAGAAAATCTACGTATTTGATTGCAAGTACGTGTTTATCCTATAGTAAAACAAAAATACGTGAATTTTTCTTAGCATTTGAGGCATTTTTTGCAAATACGGGTAAAAAAAGGATCGTTTTTTAGCGTTTTTGAGCAAAATACGAGGTTCTAGCATAGAAAAGATCCAAATTTTTAATATTGTTATTATACCAGACACAATATCTCATTTTTCGTTTTTTTTTTCAAATACGGGGGTTTAGCTTTGGACGGCAGATTTATAGATCAATTTAATAAAATAGCCCGTGAATATGGTGTCGGTATGAAGCTTAATAATAGCTTTAAGAATGTTAAATTGTGTCATCCTTGTACAAATTTCACAGTTGATTATTTTTATTCATTGTATACAAGATTACGTTTTTATTATACACTGAAATTTGCTAATCGTAACATTGAAACTGAAAAATTACAGAAACAACACTCCAAACTAAGTATACTTAAACATTTGTAATAATTACTTTGTTAAACATAACAAGTTAATCAATAATTTACTTTATCTAATCTTAAGCTTTAATAAATGAATTTTCCTATAGTAGTATATTGTGCACTGAAAACATGTATCGGATTGTGCCGTAAATCAGTGATACACGTATTTAACCACACGACTGTCCCTCGTAACTGTTGAATTATGATATCAGACGTGTAAAGCGCCAAAGAAAAGATGTAACAAAATTTTCAAACGTTCCGACGCAAGTGAATTTACTTGTCGGTAGTTAGTGTACGGTGGCTATACTTGATACTAAACAAAGTTTACACTACCTACCTACCTGATGATCATAAAATAATAAAAAATACAATTAAAATTTCATCATACGCATACGACAGATTAAAACTTTCACAAATAAACGCGTTTTAAAAATTGTATCAGACTCCCATGGTAGCTGAACATTATTTATAATAAAATTAACCCTTTTTGAATATTTTACCGTACGTCTATGTTTTGGTAGCGTTGAAAGTTACTTTCGATCAAATTTTCTTTGAACTTTACTACCTACTAGGTCATGGTACAGTATTTTTCTACAAAATAACAGTAATTGTGTTTGTCAATTTTCTAAAAATATATGCAAAAATACTGATAAACCTTATAACATTTGTTATCGTTCATGGTAAAATAATTGTTTATCATATTTTGCCAAAAACTACCAGACAGATAAACTCTACAAACAGTATTTAGGTACTTTTTATGCGGTAAAAACAAAAATAGAGATAACAACAAGGAGCTTGTAAACAAAGAAACTCCCATTCAATTATACCTTTATTAATTTATTATTGAAACATAATTTAGTAGACTCCGTTTCACTTAAGAAAAACTCACTAGAGTCTAGAAGCTAAGCCCAAGGCTTTGACAGATATTGATGTTCAGATAATGTTATGTGCAGCTTCTTCGCGCATAAAACTGCAACTTCTAGACTATAGTGTGTTCTTCTATGTGAAACGGAGTCTAGAAATGTACCCGTTCTATGCAAAATAATAATTATTTTCTCAGACAGTTACACATCCATCTCTGGTGCTGATATTATTGTGTCAGCTCGAAGATGATTTGGAACTGTCTAGGCAAACTCAATAGTGACTTCCTTCCAGATACTTTGTAATGTTCATGCAGGAGGAGAAGGAAATGAAATAGTCGATGACCCAACCTGTTCTGTTGATGGATTAGTCCTGAAGCTTTCAAGGCGGATTTTAAAAAGAAAAATATATTTTGTTTTTAAGGATTTTGTAGCTAATTCAAGACTCTGTGCTCTATTTTGTCAAATAAAATCTGTACCTAACTTAACCGCAATCTCATTTAGTAACCCTTCTTGTTTTTGGTAGTCAAGGTCATCGGCAAAAGCTATACAATCAATTTTATATTCGCTAAACTTAACTTGATGGGATGTCTAACTCATGTTTTCTATTTCAAAAAATTCTAAAACCTGCTCCACAAATTTTCTTATCATTTAGTGTTTATTACTTTTTATATAATTATTTTTCTAGTTGTGAGGACCAGGTTTTTTTCTTTTGAAAATTTGGAAGCAAAGCTAGGGTATAAAATTGCATTCACTGGACCTGAACCATTTTTTGCAATATCAAAAACTGCTGCACGTGTTTGTACAGGGTTATTCATCATAAATTACCCACCCTCTATCATCGTTATTATATTATTACAATTATTATTATTATTATTATTATTATTATTATTATGTCAATTAGTTGTCATTTTTATAGCTTACTTTAATAAATTATCTTTTTCATATTATTTACAGTAATTACTAAAACTAAAGATTTTCAACATTTCATAACTCAAAAACGGTACAAGGTAGGGGTAACATATTGTATATTTTTGAAATCAGAAAAAAAAAGTCCATTCCAAAAATGTGAAAATATACAGGGTGTCCCATTTAAAAAAGAACTATTATTTTTTGCATCCCCTTAAATTTGCACGCTACTGAACTTTTGATAGAATATTGAGAAAATTCAGCTGTAACCAAACGATTTTTATACGAGACTTTTTTTCTAAAAGTAACTATAACGATGATAGAGGGTGGGTAATTTATAATGAATAACCCTGTACATCTAAGTTGATTCATACTAAAAATCAGTTGTGTTGTGGCTATTGTACCAGGTGAGGGACCTATACAGCCTCTCACATTATCCTATCTCATTGGAGATATAGACTTCTAGGACCAGAGCATCCAAAGGAGGATACCTCCAAAAAGGACCTAGTGAAAATACTGTTTACTCTGATAAGGGCTACTGGTCTCTTCCTATAAACGGTACGACCAGGAGCCTATAAAGCCTAAAGGCTCAGGTGCCGATGTCTCGAAGCCACTGACTGATGAAGCTAAACAAATCAAGCAAGTGTTCAAACTCAAGCTGCTGTCAATTATATAAACAAACACCAGACGATTTTCAACCATTATTTAATAATTACCGGTATTAAATGAAATGTAAGTTTTTTCATTATCTCTATTGACAACTTCCCAAGTGAAACGAAGTAAACAATTTTTCCCATTGCTTTGAGGAAAACGTAAATATTGTTGACCTTATCGAAAGTTCAGTTGACTGTTGACTGCTATAATAGCTGGATAAACTAATGCAAACACATGTAAACAATGTTTTGTATCGAGACGGCCCCGCAGTACAAAAATAATGTAAGTCCCCTAACAACAGTTGTTTATCATGAATAAAACATATGTTTATAAAAAAATAACCCGAATGTCAAGTGCAGTTTTGGAACACCAATACAATAACGGCAATGATAAAGGAATATTTATTGGGTATTTGTTCGACCTAAATAAGTCTAAATAACGACTGATAGCACGTGACTAGGTTATCGCTATTTAAATTTGATGTTCGATGTGTGAATCACACAATATATCGCGATTACACTAAAAAAACGTTTACTAGAAAGGCCCTTTAACCAGCTAAGCCTCGGACTCTGCAATCTGATGAATCAATATCCTCAAAACAGAGCAAAAAAACGTAATTTTTAAAAATTTATTTTATTCTGTTTTTAGTATTTGTTGTTATAGTGGCTACAGATATACTACATCTGTGAAAATTTCAACTCTCTATGAATGAAGCTAAATGGGAAATTCAAAATTCTATAATAAACATTTAAAGCTTCCTGTCGTGACAAGTTCTTTTGTTATCTGCTTGCCTATTATCTGAACGCAAATATTTTTTTTGCAATTCACTTACGAAATGTCATCATTTTGACACTCATTTTATTTGCAAAACGTGGTTCATTTTGTCACTCAGTGACAAGATGAGAGTTCATTTTGTCACACAGGGACAACAAATCCATTTATTTTTACTAAGAATACCTAGTTTTATTATGAAATTAATTAGACAACTGATATTATAATATTTTTATTGAGAAATCACTGTAATTTATTATAAATATTAAACGTACAGTTTTCAAATGTACTGCCACGGAATACTGCTGCCTTTTGTTCATTCTTGTAGACATAAGGTTAGTTTACACCGTGTGGATAAATTTAGGCTGAGGACCAAATCGTGGACTTATTTATTTTAGAGCATCAGTGTTTATACTGACTGTTTTGCTGGATTAAAATAGTCCAGGTTCAAAGTCTGGGACCAAAATAATTGACATTTTCATATTGAAATGACATAACCTTAAATCTTAAGTTAATTTTATGGTAGATTTTTATTAAATTTTTTTATTTAGTTATTTTATTCAGCTTTTTTAGGTTATTTTGACCCGATCTTACGTGACAGCGACCTATTTTTACTCTGTGCTTTTAGAAAACTGTCACTTTGGTCCACGAATATTGATGTGCCGTGTTTACACCGTTAAAAGTTGAATTTAATCCACCCTAGTTGAGACGGATCAAATTCGAGTACCAAATTTTACTCCTTGGGTGTTTACACCGAAAGTAAAGTACACGTGACGTCATTTAGACCTCGGACTAAAAATTTGGTACGCCCGGTGTAAACGTACCTATAGATGAAACCCCAGATGATACATCATTGTTAAAAAACTCAGCCACGTTTGAATTCATTGTTATGCTTGTCGATGTACTTTGTTTTGGAACTGCGATATTGTCGATATTTGTCAATGTATTTCGCCCAAGTATCTTCACAGCTGTTTTTCTTTTATCATTGATAGATTCGTCAATATAATTTTCAGCAACAGCGTTGGACTTCCATCCACCATGCCTTTTCAACGTTTGTATATCAGCACCAGCATCTGACAGTAACGTTGCAGACGATCTGCGAAATGCATGGCTAGTGTATAATTTATGATTTTGCAAGCCAAGGAATGTTGCTATTTTTTTGGGGGTGTCAGAAAATGTGTTGATGCCAACAGGTTGAATATTGCATTTTCCGTTTCGATATCCGAGGAAAAAACGATTATTTTTTACATGGTTTGGACGCATTTGAATGTATTTTCGGACTAATGCAATCAGATTAATTCCATCAACATCACCTTAGGTTATTGTAAAAATTCTCTCAATCTTTGTCTTCGTATCTGGAATGCTTATTTTAATAAAACAACCGCAGTCGCTAACATCCTCGGTCGGCATATTTAGTAATTCATTTCTTCGGCAACCTCCAGCTATCCCAACTATAAAAATTACTTTCAAACCTAAATAAATGTGATCATCAGCTTCTATTAAAAATCTACTGAAATCTTCCTTACTAAATGTTTTTGATTTTTTTGGCCGATATCCTTGCGCATTCCTTTTCAAAAAAGCAATCAAATTTGTAAACTTACTGATATCCACATTTTTATTGACAGATTGTTGTTCATAACATCGAATAGTGACTCCACATCGTCGACGGTTGGAATATTGTGGCTTTGAATGAAAAATAAGCAAGAAGAACCTTTTCTGATACCGTTTTTTCAGTATTTATCTTCTTCACTTCGCACCACTTTTGAAAGTTAGAATAAGCTGTTTCATATATGCTGCTTTTGACTTACTTGGCAGCAAATTTGCTACAACAGCTTTTGCAACTTCTTCAACGTCTGAAGGTAGGGACTCTTCAGATTCGCTCATTTTTAAAGACAGAATGGACAGAATTAACAAATAAATGTGGTTATTTTGACAAATATGTCTTAACCTTTGAGGTTTTGATAATTGTTGTAATGGTTATCTCCATAGAAACAAACAAGCATGGCTTTGATAGTATTTAAAATATCAATGAAATGTAATGAAAATTTTCTTTTTTTATTTTCGCACACGAAGTGTTGGACCACTCGCCACGCTCGTGGTCCAATCCTCACATCTAGTGCAAAAACACGTTCATTTTGTAACTAGTTGTATAAATAGCTATATTATCCTACAATATGAGAAAGTTCAATTTTATCAGCTTTAAAGTGGTGAAAAAAGTACCATATTTTACCGCCTAGGCGAGAATAGTATATTGTGTAACAAGTGAGAAAAGTATTTTTTCTACAACTGCACAAATTTGAAGAATACAAGTAAAGTAACTATGGTAAGTAAAACAAAAATAACACTTAAGTATCCCATCTCTAAACTGTTAAATAATTTTATTCAACATTACAGTTGGTGGTGAAGTTTGTACAATTTTGTATGGTCAAACCCGGAACGTCATTCCTTTTCATTAAATTCTCTGTTATTTGAAACTACCTTTTCGAATTTAAAAACTTCTGATATAATCTGACAGTTTTGAGACAACTAAGTAGGTATTTAAAGATGACAGTAGCATACTAAGTTTTTGTCAATTTTATTTGATTCTCCATACAATAGCATATAAGTAATTTCAATCATATCATTCAGAAGAAACAAAAACGAATCGCTTAAAATAAACAACATTAGACGTCAGTTTGAAAATAAATTGTTAGTAGCTGTCAATGTCTGTAAATTCAATTATTAGTTGTCGTATTTTGATGTTTGTTTGAAGTTATGGAGCCTGAATCCGAAGAACTAATGTAATGTGTAAGGTAAATATAATTTTTTTTATGAAATATTACCAACAATTATTGTGACGGATAAAAACAGTACAGTTTTTAGTATTTGTTGTTATATCGCCAATTGTACATCTGTAAAAATTTCAACTTTCTATTTTAAAGACAATGAAGCTAAATGGGAAATAAAAAAATTTATGATAAACATTTACATTTACCTGTCGTGTCAAGTTCTTTATTATCTAAACGCAAATATTTTTATTTTATTGATAGAGAGTGACCTAATTAAGATCGCAATATAATTGACGTTTAAAAAGGACGACAAAGGGACTATTTTTACTTATTAACATCTCATATACAGTAGCGTACATTTTTAGGAGACTTCAGAACGTCAAGATTTCGACAAAAAAATATTATCGATTTTTGTATTGAACTTTTGGTAACCACACTTAATTTTGGTAAAGAGTGAGTAATTTTTTTTTCGAAAATCGACGTTTTCACGCTTCCTAAAAATGTAAGCTACTGACGTATATCAAATGTTCATAAGTAAAAATACATAGTCTCTTTTCCGACCTTTTTATACCAGCAAAATTTGAAGTGAATCACACTGTATAAAGAAATATTCTATAATCAAATTGTCTGTATTTGCTGGTCTGCTATTGTTTTTGAACAACAGCTCCAGTGAATAAAAAAATACTGTTCTAATAATAATAAACATTAAATTAACGGTACTAAAGACAACATGCTAGACGTTATTTAATTAAAAAATATATTTACATAACATGCTCGAGGTATTTACATAATTTACAAAAGCAAATAATTTAATCTGAGTATTCCTTAAAAATATGTCAATTATAAACAATACTTTTAAATGTTCTGGACCTAATATCTTCCAAGTAATCATGAAAATATTTATAAAAAAATATTTCCAATATTTCCAATATTTGTTATTATTATTATTATGATGTTTTTATTACTTAATAAATAAATAATTTTGTTTTCTGGCCCTTACAAATAAATTAATCTATCTATCTTTGCTAGCAGTAGCGTGGGGGCCCCCGCAAGAATATTAGCGGAGCCCATGATATACATGAACAAATAAATCGTATATATGTATATGGAAATGAGGGATAAGGGGTAGTAAAATGAAACAGCGTTTTTAAATATTAAAAAAAATAATAACCCAAAAGACGTGTACAAAATTACATTTTTAATTTAGAAAATAAAACCAAAAATCAAAGACTTTACATTACTTAACAAGAAAATCCCTAAGAGCTCATCCATATCTCAAATGTGGTTGTATGAAATCAAACCAATGGTTCAATAAAACTCAAAGTCCGAACCACAAAATTTAATAAAAGTTTCTCAAAAGGACACTTATGATGCGCTTCTAGTTTCGGTACAATATTACCATCATCAGGCTACAATATAAAGAGAAATAGTAAACTTAATACATGAAGATCTTACAAGATTCTATTATTGTTACTCAAACTCAAATATTTAAAACAATGAACAATATAATATTGTTGTATCATATTTCTGTGAAGAAAGTGTAAATAGATGACAATATAATTTTAAAATTCAGTACCTAGTACTTGATATAAACATTGATTGGTTCTCTTTTACAAAGAATTTTAAGTATTTCCTTGAATATTGACAATAATATTGAAAACGAGCTTGTTTTGATATTTTTTTGATTGTCTCTGCGTATTATAACAATTCAAATCTCATTATTATTGAATTAGAAGAGGTTAAAGGAATTTACTTCCAAATAAAAATAAACAAAACAAATATTTATCTGTTCAAAGCTACACAAAATATTTCCTTAAGTTCAATTTATGTAAATATTTTCAATATGAGATACAGACGTTCCCAATTATAGGAAGGTGTAGATGCAGTAATTATAGGGCGAAAATAAAGTAGTTAGTAATCCTATCTAAGGACGTTACAAATTTCCAATCAGTAAAAAAACTTAATATAGGAATTAACTTTACGTTTCCATTCTAGCTGGCGCCCCAATTGACGGATTGAATCAAAATTGTTAATTTGATTGATATCCCACTTATAATAGCATATAAGTAATTTCAATCACATCATCCAGAAGAAACAAAAACGAATCGCTTGAAATAAACATCACTAAACGTCAGTTTGAAAATAAATTGTTAGTAGCTGTCAACGTCTGTGAATTCAATGATAAGTTGTCGTATTTTGATGTTTTTTTTGAAGTTATGGAGCCTGAATCAGATAAAATAATGTAATGTGTAAGGTAAATACAATTTTTAAATGGAATATTACCAACAATTATTGTGTATGATAAAAATAGTGGATACTGAATTTCATATTATAAAATACAATTTTTATTAAAAGAATATTACCAACAATTATTGTGTAGGATAAAAAATTATGTGTAAGCCATGGCAAAAAAGTGCTTTTCCAGGCCTCAAGAAGTGGCCAGGCTCGGCTGCACCTCGAAGGTTCATATCTTTTTTCGGCCTGAAAAATACCACTTTACCGCCTAGGTATACAATATAGATACTATTATTAAAACTACCAAAAATAAAACTGTTGCATCTTGCTTGTCTATCTACGATGAAGTTGATACAGTATTAGTGGAGAACTAGAGCATTATGAATTGTCGCAAGAAATAACTAATCTTTAGCGAAATGCACATATTTATTTTCAAAAATTCTGTATAAGTAATGAAGGTCATATTATAATGGTTATAGTTTTTTTAATTTAATTTGTCAAGCTAGTATTTCTCGAGTAGCTACAAATATAATAAATTTTAAGATATTTGGAGGGGCTCTATACCTTAGGATTTCGCTGGAAATTCTGAAAAAAAAATAGTTCTGCCACACATATTTTACGAAATTATTTTCAAATAAATCTCCTGATCAATTATAGAAGCACCATCTTAAACTAGACCAGTGCCGAAGTCTTCAAAAATGGAAAAAGTGAAAAAAAAATAATAGTAAGTTGAAACCCATCAGAAAAGGAGGGGAATATGATAAAATTGAAAGGAAAAATAAATTACGGGCGATCCGAGTTCGGGAAGTAGGAGGGGGTGAGTTATTAAGGATCTTGATTTGCGGCAAAAATTTCGAATTCAAGTTTTTTGCATTTTCTGAGAACATTTACCATAGTAATGTATATTTTTTTTCACACTATCAGAAAGTAGAGATTTTAACGAACAAAAAGCACACCGATTTTTTTAAAAAAGCTGATATTTTGACACGAGACTTTTCGATTGAAAATTAGGGTGCTTTTTTGATATTAAGTCAAAATGAGGTGAAAACATTAATATTTCAAATCAATTAAATTACAGTGTATTTGGGACATAATAAGTTTTCACCAATTTTCGCATAAAATTTTTTTTTTAGGAAAAGATGAAACTAAAAAACCAAAAACTTGGTTATTTGGATTTTTATCATAAATTTTGAGGTTGTGTGAAAAAATTGTGAGTACAAAAGCTGTAGATCTTTTTATTACCCACAACTTTGCCATTCAACTTTTTTCCATAGGACTTGTAGTTTTGCTGGAAATCGGGATAAACCTTTTTTACCCTAAAATACTCACCCCCTCCCACTTCCCGAACTCGGATCGCCCGTGATTTATTTTTCTTTTCAATTTTATCAAATTTATCTCCATTCCTATTGGGTTTTATCCTACTATTATTTTTTTTTTGTTCCATTATCGACACTGGTCTAAACGTTATTAGCAATAGAGACCTGCTATGAGTTTCTATTTAGTTTCCATAGCCGAAAACTCCAGTCATAAATTTCTTGTGTCAATATAATAGATTTTCCCAGCAATATTATTCAAATAGATGGCTTGAAGGTGATGTTGCATCAAATTTGTTTTGTTCTTTTTACGGAATTTGCTCGAGCAAATCAGCTCTTTTCGAAAATTGAATAGATGAGGCATTTACTTGATGTAGATCCATAGTAAATTATGAAATCAAACAATTTTATTTTGTTAAATCTACATTATACTGTGTTAGCGAAAGGCGTCACAACTTTAAGGTTAAATATAATGTAGATTTAACAAAATAAAATTGTTTGATTTCACAGCGCTCTTTTCACTTAAATGCGTATACTTTTTAAGCGCTATCATTGAACAAAGCTGAGCTATCACTTCCCCACATCATCCGAACAATACAGCACATGGAGGAACAGCAACCTCAATAAAAGTAACAACCTTACTGAACTTACAACTCACACATTGGCTAATAGGAAAAAATCTAAAGAATCACTAGAAAACAAACTCCTTATCTACTATTAAGTCTAAATGGACATATGGAGTCGAGCTGTGGGACTGCGCTTCAAAATCTAACGTAAATATTATTCAGAAATCCCAATCCAAGATACACCATCAACTAGTAGATGCTCCGTGAATGGTATGTATCAAATCATACCAAACACGTAGACCAGGGAGGGAGTACAAAAAAATATCCAGGAGAGAATCATCAAATTATAGAACTCCACTAATAGAGGAATTGTTAAGAGAAACTGACAAAAAAATGTCCCAAAAGACCTAGGTTTTAGAAGTTACATCATTGGATGTAAACCTCATTGAGACATTATAAATGCTAGTTCACTTAGCACTTGCTATTTAATTTATAATAATCACATTAACTTATGCAAAATTTGTACGTGTGGCAAATGTCGTGGGTTGTCTACTTATAACATTTATAGGATATTAAATCAAATATTTAACAACTTTTATTAATTATAGTTGGCGACAATGGGTTTGAAATGTAGGGAACAGCAGGTGAATAATAGGGCAGCGGGCAGCAGTGGGCAGTCAGCTGGTTAGCACGACGCCGATTATTGGTGTCGTGCTAACCAGAATACTAATGTGTTTGTATGTGATTTCATACATTGTGTTTCTTTGTTGAATTCCTAGCAGCAATAGTATTACCTAAAAAGGAGTATGAGTGATATTTAGTTATTTTGAAGATACATGAATAGATTCATTGCATTGGTATTGGAAATAGCGGTGGAATTTTCCAATGTGTAAGTATTTAGTGCGTACTTATATTTCTTTGTTGCTGTTTTTGTTTAATTCTTGACCGTCTATTGTACCTTGTATACGTTACATTGGATTATCTTTTTTATAATAATTTGCATTACTTTGTTTCTTATACTGATTTTCGAGTACCGGTGAGCTCATGCTCTGGAATATATTTAGGTAATGGTTATAGAAGTTTGTCCAAAATCAACTGCGGAAGTTAAAGAACGTGTTCTTCTCCTTTAGGCCCTGTTTTCCTTTGATTAGGCATATATGCCGATTTCAGAACCGGTCGATATGAGTGATATAATTGTTTACTTCAGGTTAATCACAATTCATTTTGTTTGTTCGCAATTGTGCTATTCACGTCACAGTGCCACTCGCCAAAAATTTTAAATAGGACCTTATGGCAAGTGATATCTCGTTTGAAAGGCATTGACATTGGCTACATAGCCATATTAATTTTGTTTGGGTTTAAACTAATTTTGACGGATAAATTTAATAAATACCAAAATTATTGAAATTATTTTTTAAAATTTAATTAATCAAAAATCAACAATGGATTCTTATAGCAAGTGTTCGAAATGTTCTCCGTCTACTTCCTGACAGTAATACATCCTATTAGTAAACTCTTGTCGTACTCGTTCGAATATGTCAGCTGAAATTGCATTGCATTCTTCAATAATTCTTTATTTCAAAACGCTAATGCTATCTGGTGCCGTAGTATAAACCTTGGATTTCAAGTACCCCTATAGAAAAAAATCTAATGGTGTCAGATCTGGTGACCGAGGTGGCCATTCTATAGGACCTCGCCTGCCGATCCATCTACCTCGATATTCTTCCTCCAGGAAACGTCTTACTGCACCATAATAATGTGCAGGAGCACCATCTTGTTGAAATGTTATTTCCAGATGGCCGAATTCATCTGGATTATCTTCCAGAATTTCAAGAATTAACGGCTCAAATGCATTCTGTAACATCTCCAGATACATTTCACCGCTTAAATTTGAATTTAGGAAGACAGGACCAACTATGTGGTTTCCCAAAATATCTGCCCAAACATGTTGTTCACGAAAGGTGTGAGGATTTGTGTCACTCCAATACCTTACATTTTGTGTATTCACATTTCCATTGAGGCAAAAAGTACTTTCGTCACTAAAACAAATTGTTTTTGTGTAATGTGGATTTTGACTAATTTTATTTGTCATACATTTACAGAATTCGAGTCTTCTGTCGGGGTCGTCATCCGAAAGGTGATGCACCATTTTTAACTTGTATGGATGAAATTTATTTTTTAGCCAACACTCTCTGTACTGTACTTTCACTTACTTCACAGATAGACGCAACTTTAGTTGAAGAGGAAGTAGGGTTTACTACCATTTCAGCAACTATTATATTAATTTTTTTATCATCACTAAATGTTGGTCGACCACATCGTTTGGCATCTTGAATACTACCTGTTGCTTCAAACTTGTGAAGAAGCTCCCTCAAGTAAGTTATCGAGATATGGCGATCTGGGTATCTCTCATTGAATAAACGTTCCGCTTCATGGAGATTATTTCTAGATTCACCAATTATTAAGATAGCTGCTACTTTGTCGGCTTGAGTACGTACCATTTTGCCTATGTAAACTCTTAAACGTCTCGTTAAACAATAATAAAATTAAATATTCAAGCTATTTAGAAAAACTTTGCAAAGCAACAAATATTAACTATTAAATTAAAAACGTCAATTTTTTTTGACAACTAACCAGAGGAAGACTGAAAAATCTTCAATATTTAAATGTGAAATAATAATTTTGGTATTTATTTAATTTATCCGTCAAAATTAGTTTAAAGCCAAACAAAATTAATAGGGCTCTATAGCCAATGTCAATGCCTTTCAAACGAGATATCACTTGTCATAAGGTCCTATTTAAAATTATTGGCCAGAGTGGCACTGTGACGTCATCTATCACTATTACGTCACCTGTTACCATTCGTAGAGAAGTTTACAACACTTTACTTTCACCCTCCAAATTTTATTAATGTAAGTGTAGCCGTTTAAAAGATACGAGGGGGAGGGGACTTTTGAATAGCACTGTATACAAAATCTATTATTATAATTCCATTGTTGTATATATTGGTTTAAATAATATAATAATGGAAGGTATAAAAGTAAGTAGGATATGTTGGTTATAATTATTTGAGTTAATTTGAGAGTCTAATCAGTGAAATCACTTTTTTCTACTACTGCTATGAAAAGTGACGTATTTCTAATAGCTTAATTTCAAAACCAAATATTGCTGATACTGTCAGAAATATTATGTCTTACGGCACTTTGCCCACGCCACATACATTTACCTATATGGAGAATCAAATAAAATCGACAAAAACTTAGTATGCTACTGTCACCTTCAAATACCTACTTAGTTGTCACAAAACTGTCAGATTATATTAGAAGTTTTTAAATTGTAAAAGGTAGTTTCAATCGTGCTTTGATAAAAATCCCAATTTCTATTAAAAATATTAGTTTAACAAGACATGTAAGTACTTATTTATAATATAAATAAAATGGATACTGATAATAGTGACGATTTTAATAATACTCCGCCAGAGATATTGGAAAAAGCTGCAAAAGTAACTTTAGATTTGTTGCCTGAAAGAAAAAAGTATGAATTGGCATGCGAAAAATTTATAGAGTGGAGAAGAAATACAAAAATAAAATCTTTCAAAATAAAATTAACAGTTTAGAGATAGGATACTTTAGTGTTATTTTTGTTTTACTAACCATAAAAATGAATATTAGAATACTTTACTTGTATTCTTTAAGTTTGTGCAGTTGTAGAAAAAGTATAGTGTGCAACATGTGGGGAAAGTACTTTTCTCACTCGTGCACTGCACTAGTGCGCAAAGAAAAAAATTACAATATGTACCTATGTAGTTATAGAACTTATAGGTATCGATAGTATTATAAAAATATAGGTATAATAAACGGATATTGAGTCTAAGTTTTTTTTATAAATCAAATAAACTAGATAATTGTAAATAA
>CAJUYI010002853.1:237-27589 GCA_910591695.1 Galerucella pusilla | reverse complement strand
AAATATATTTATTTGTTTGATTTTGACTAGTACTAGTTGATTATAATAAAATATTTATTTATCTTAAATAAATTAGGGAGACACATGGCAAACAACTTTTTAAAATTTATCAAATAAATATTAGTTTGGACCAGAGGAAACAAATATTTATTTGAGTGAAAAGGAAATTTTTTCAATGCAAATAAATAATTTTATCAGTAAAAGTATATAACATTAATTAACCAAAAATCTCCGATTGATTTTTAACATTTTTTTAAAACTTTAAATTCGTTTTCCCAACAATTTACCTTATGTGGCTCATCATTATTTCACATTGAGGCCTTCACTCTTTTCTCAATAATCAAAAGCTGAAAATATTTATTTGTTTCATAGGTAAGTACTGTCAAAACTAGATAATGACATTAAAATGTCACAAAGAAGGTCACCAGTTCAAATGTCACTATTCTCGTTTTTCTTACATCATAAGTATTTTGGATGTTTCAATATTTTAACACTGATAATATTATTATAATTTTGTGGAATAATGAAATAAAAACGATATGTAAGTCCAAAACTAGAAGTATTCGGTACTAGGATCCATTTTTGAAGACGATAACTGTCAATATAAATATAATGTATGAGATGTGCGTTGGGTTGCCTGCAGAAAATCGTTGATTAATGTAGGTAAATCATGCGGTAATGGAGGTAATTAATGTATGATTTTGTCCAATTCTGAGAACGTTAATAGCATATGGAAAAGATCGTTAATGCTCTCGAAATTGTTTCAAGCAACATAAAAAGCTCCATGCATAATAATGAACATTTTTTATGGTAAACATCTGCTACGGTTCTTTATTCTTGGGAATACAATTAGCAATCCAACTGAATACAGATTGAGTAGTGAATGACAGTAAAAAATAAATTAAGAAAACATTCTGTGAAATTTTCTGTGCAAATTGAACATATTGTATTTCCACTTTTCCAAATATAAAACAAGTTTTTGTTTATTTTTAAACTTATCTAATTATTTTTTCTTGTTTCAGGTTCGGTCGGTGTGCAGAGGTTCGAACAGCAGCCTACATATACGGAAGTTAATCCAGGTCAAGATGCTCTTATTGTTTGTAAAGTTTTCAACAAACGAGGATCCTGCTCCTGGCAAAAGGACAATAAGGTAAGTTGATAAGTTAATCAGTAAATGCAAGTGAATCGACGAATCCATTGCAATTTTATATTTCTTATTTCTTTGTCCATGAATTATGTAGAATAATAGCTATTATTATTATTCAGAGCTTTGAGTAAAAGTTCTCTAGCTCGTATGGAATTGAACAAAATATGCACTTAAGTAAAAAAACTGACCAAGTTCAAAAGGAAATGGCGCACAGAAGGTTCTATACCATTATCTATAATAAAAATATACATTTATACATACAATTTATTTAGCTGATTGATTTCACTTTTGTAAATTCATAGCTTGGCTTCGTATATAACAAATTTGAAAAAAAAAACATAAGTCCACAGGGAGACTCGAACTCGCGATCTTCCGTTCATTAGAAATGCACTGAAAGGAAAAGAAGACGTGATTTTCAAATATTTATATCTCCCCGTCTTCAGTATTTGTTGTGGTAAGGTCAACAGAAATACATCATCTGTGAAAATTTCAACTGTCTAACTAAAAGAGTTTATGGGATACAGCCTACTCACAGACGGACAGACAGACAGACAGACAAACGGACGGACAGGGAGGTTGGCGAATGTCCCTCAATGAACTGCGTCTAGGTTCTTGTGATATTACTCATTATTCTAGAGATTTCTATGGCCTTTGGACATACTTGTCGGCATTGCGACGACGCATAAGGGTTCCAGTCCAATGGATGGCATTTCATTCGCCAATTCGTCGCCCTTATGACTCTCGTGCTCTATTGCCCTCAGGCTATACCTCATTTGAAAACCAGGAGGAGTAATTTGAATTTAAGTTGGCAATTTTGTAGACCACTGATTGGTCAGATTCCGCCCAGTTTCACACAACACTTTTTAATACATCAGCTGATAATTTCCATTTTTGATAGTTCTGACAGATGAATAAACTTAATTTTGTCATCACATCCGCTCTTGTTATATTTTATTATATCGAGGTTGAGGAACAAAATACAGTGCATAAAATATTGGTGGAGTACCAGGACTTTTGAAAAATTGTGATAAGTGTTTTAAAAATGCTGTTCGGAGAACGAAAAGTTATCTATATTGGATAAAATTTTGCAAGCTTTGAATCAAGTTAAATTCAATTGTGTAATCCTTTGAAAAATCAAATGTATTATATTTCTACACATTTGGAAAAATATCGTCAAAAGTAGAGCATGACAATATCTGTCTATAGAAGTTATAAGTTATCGAAGATTTGGAACAATATAGAAAAGAATGGGTTTTGTTAGAAAATGGGTTTTTGAAGGCAAAAAAAGGACGATTACCATGAAGATAGTATCTCACAAGTATTCGAAAACTGAAAGTATAGTGGAACTTATAAAATATTCCTAAAAACTGACTTATTGACTTCCTTTTTATTGCATTCAGTTATTTGCTAATTAAAAACAGCCATATTAGAGTTATGTTATGTGTATGTTCTAATTTCTCAATTTGAATTAAAAATTTCAAATACGAAACAGGGAAAGGCTTTACATGTGACAGAATACCCGTCTGTTCAATACTTAGGTATGAACATTAAATATCTAAATAATACTCATGACTATGCGTGGATGATTTCTTTATCAATCAAGGCATATTCAAGAGATTTGGAACACGACTGTTGACCACTTTTTCGGAACACACCCTTCAGTAACTAATTTGGTAACTTTTGGTGGTGTGGGTAAGGCTTTTCAAATTACTTCTCCTGGTTATTAAATGAACATTACCATACCTTGCAATGGTCTCCAAGTGTGTTCAAGCCACCGATGCAATCACATACCACATTAGAATTGACCTTTATGGAATAAATGAACTGCAGTGCAGCTTGGCTGTTGGTAGGAATGGCAACTGCCTTCCCATTTCTTCAACACAGTTGAGGAAACACCGTCACTTCTGCTTGGAAAGTTTTGATGTCCTGAGATAGGTTTATTAGGAGAGCAATGCTCTGTTTCAGCCCTACAATTCCGGCTCTTACACTTATTTCTGTCTTGGAGCGGTCCATAGTCCTCAGACTGTATGGCTACACCTTTTTTTCAGTCTTCCTCACTTGGTATAATTGTTAGGAGCTTATTACTATAGCCACATTTCGTAGCCCTTGCCTCAATGCTTGGTTCCAATATGACATTCCATTCCATGTCCTTGATAGCAATCTTCAGTTCAAACTATTCCCCCAAATAGCTCGTATCTTCGACCGTAATGAGCCCAAGTAAGGTCAGGTTGAGCTATCGTATACTCTTTCTAAAGGCAGTGTGGGTCTCGTTTCCTTTCGCACATCTCCCAAGTATCATAATAAGTTTGTCGACTTGTAAAAGACTTGTTTTTCCACGCAAACACTACACAAACTCAGGTAAATTTTTTTTTTTTCAGTCTTCTAGCTGGCGAAGAGTTACTGGTTTGTCATGAAGATGGAATCAGTTCCTAACTGTTGGCTTTATTTGTGTAGTTTTGTATGTTCCACAATTCCCGTGCCATGTAGGCCGTGTACAACAGGTCAAAGGTATTGTCCGTATTCCTTCAGGCTAACCATGTTTTCCAATTCAATCGATAGTTATCTGTTCGGGAAGTTTCAACGTTGTTTCATAATCTCGGAGTTGAATATTATTTAAAATACGTTAACAAACATAATACTTCAACCAAATAAATGAAAAAAACGTCGGTTTCTCAAGTAGCTTCCAGCATTTCCAAACTATGAACAATGAACGTATTTCAATGAAGCGGCTTAATTACCAAACTAAATATTCTGCTCAGGAGGAGATTACCAATTAAGGAGATTAGGTATACTTGCTGACGGCAACACATTCTAAGGATGGTATTTTGTTGGGTTATAGCTTAAGACCAACATGAATATGTTACGTCGTTTTAGGATCCTTTGACGATATGGGAAATATATTATTTGCAGTTCACGTGAACATGAACCAGTGAAACTGGTTTGGATCAGTTAAATAATGATTGTTTGATGCTTTGGAATACAATTTCTGATGTTTCAGCCCTTAAAATCAGCCCTTTGCTGGAGTAGCCCAGTCAAAGTACACAAAATATCCGTGAAATGTAGCAAAAAATACAAAAAACTTCAAAATTAAAAATTGATTCTTTGAAAGGGTTATTGTTAGGTATGATAGGCTTGCGATTTTCCGGCAAACATCCGAGTGCAATTTTTGTTTTCACTCTAATTTTTTAGATAATGAGAACACAGAAAAATGTTCAAATTCAAAATAGTAGCTAATACATTTATAAACAAAATTTGTCTGAATATTTTTTTTGTTTTTGCATCGGTTTTTAAAATATAAGAAATTTCCCTAGTAGAATTTCTTAACATCAATTCTAATGTTTTTAATTTCACGATAGTGAATAATCAATGATATTCAGAAAAAAAAATTTCCTATGAAATGTGTTCTAAAATGGGGTATCTACAAATACATTGGGAAAGAACTTTTTAAAAAAAACTTTTATTGTATTATCATCGATTTTTCATGTAAACCTCTACTAAAAATTTTCTTGCCAAATTCATCTAAATAACATTAATGGAAAATTGAACCACATAACATAGCGTACTTCTACTAAAGAATTTTCTTACCAAATTCCTCCAATTAATATTAATGGAAAATTTAACCATTATAACATAGCGTACTTCAAAGATTATGGTCTGATCTTCAAACTTTATTTGAAACTTTTTTTTGTATCTGCCTTTTTCCACGTGAACCTTCATATTTTTGGCCCCACTTTATTTTCATTATTGTTTTAATAACAGCCTCAATTTTTAATGTGATTTGTTGAATATTTTTGTTGTTTATATTTTATTATTAGATATTATTGTTGTTGTTGTTATTACGCAGCGGCTTATATGCGCCGCTCTCACCTGCTTTTTCACCTTTATTTGTGCTCCCCTCTATCTCTCACCTGAGTCATAGGTATATTATTTTGTATCGCAATCACTTCTAAATAAGTTATGAAGTTCACAAATTTTCAAATATCTAATATAATTAACACTATAAAAAGCTATAGGAGATGTAAATTAATATCTGATTATTATTTATTGATATTCATAGGAAAACTGTTTAGTAGTTTCGAAAGTAGATTTTTCAAAGTGCTTAGTATTTAAGTTTCATTGAAGTATATCAATTTCGAAAGAAGATATAATTGAGTGGAGTCTAAAGAAAACAAATGAAATTAAGCATGCAAAAAAAACAGATTTTTAAGAAGCATTTGTTTAAATCTCTAGATATTGATGGCTTTGCTTTCATTAAAATAATGTTTCATCCTCATTAGCGATGCTGAATCCAAAAGGAATTTTCGCTGGGATAAGTATTAATTAAATAGGAAATATAATTGTTTATTGACTTCTTAGCTCCAGTTTTATTATAAATAAACTGACTTTACAGTTGGAAAATCTACTTTTTCAAATTTGAAAGTATTTATATCTAAAAGTTGAAATCTTCCTTTACACTTTACATAAGTTTATTCATTTTTTAAGATTGTTATAAGCTGAAAATTATTAACTTTTAAGTCGAGCGGTTGATAAATTTGGTTCACGGGCCGTTCGTGCGTAATCGTACGAATTGACTACTACTGAAATTGATTCTATCTCGTAAACTTTTTGATTTACAGAAAAACTTTTTAGACAAAATTTGTAGATAAATGCAGCAGCTACAAATTTTGATATGGAAGTTTTTCTGTGTATTCATTATTTAAGCAATTGAAGCGAAAAAACGAAAAAAAATTTTTCAGAAAATAGCATGACTAAAAGTTTTTCTAATGTTTAATACAACCCCTTTTAAATACTCAATTTTAAATTTCGAAGTTTTTTTTATTTATTATGAGGTTTTATATGTACCTACTTTGATTAGGCTGAATAGCTGAATATAATTTAAATAATTATTTATCCTGAAAAAATGATTTCGTCCTGCATCGATTTGGAAAAATATTTGGGATAAGGGTGATCTGAATAATTATATTTATATTCATAGTACGTTTTTTGTCAATACTTTGTCGTACGATGCCAAAGTTGAAAAGACTTATCGAACCACGTCACTTGCATCTACCTCAGAATATTCCTGAAAAGATGCTTATTTAATAAAAGGTTATATTTTCCTCTTTTCTACTGGGTTTACATTAACTTCGTCAGTAGAAACGATTTATCTTGTATTGTGTTTGATAACGATAAAATATCTCCTTTTTGGTTGAGAGAAAATTCAATACCATAAATCTGTATTAAACCGGAATGGTGCATTTAATTCGAGAGAAATCGTAAATTACGATTTATTCTGCATTCTCAATAAAAGGCTATACTCCTACCTATATTTATTTATCACAACACATGCTGGATGTTGGAAGTTCGTATATCCGGTAGTCTTAATTTAAAGGGTAGGAAATAGCATAAAATTCAGTTTATTAATCTTATCCGCTTGAACCATTTTAAGGTTTTAGTTAAATTTCTCAATAATTGTGAATTACATTGGGAACATAAATATATTCAACAAATTATCCCCAAATCAAAGGCA
Source organism: Galerucella pusilla (assembly GCA_910591695.1). Taxonomy (NCBI): domain Eukaryota; kingdom Metazoa; phylum Arthropoda; class Insecta; order Coleoptera; family Chrysomelidae; genus Galerucella; species Galerucella pusilla. Next base: position 20,933 of record CAJUYI010002853.1, on the reverse strand, counting down.
AATGGGCTCGTTTACTAAAACTCTTAAATCATTTTTAACTGTCGTAGAACAAAGTACTGAGGATAAGGATATGATTCTGAAAACTTCGTGTCAATAGAATATGTCGTTCTCCTAATACAACCTTTGCGGGGCGAAGACTATGACTGTGACGTCACCGCATATGAAAGTTAATGTGCACTAACATTACGCTTCTGACTGTAACGTGCCTCGCGTAGAATTTATTTATTTTGAATTGCTTACAAAATTTCTGTGTTAATAAAATGAAATGTGTGAACCTAATAAAAAAACAGACTCATTGAATATTCCAGAAATGGACTTGCTAATGATTATGAAGTTTTTTAATAAAAAACACGAATTTATTCAATTATAATTTTATACTATGTGACACATCGTTTTTGGCTGTTTTACGGCCAGCATGATTAAAAATTGTCAATCATTTCATAAATACATGCTCTCTCAAATGATATACAGGGTGATTCCAGATGTTTCATTTTATTCCTGGTCTGGTGGACAAATTTACGGAGATTACGTTACAGGTTACTCAGTAAAAAATTTTATTAATTGCAGACTGCCCAATTAAAGGAGCTTCTCTAAATGCTATTTATGATGAATGTGTAGTGAAAATTGAATCACCAATGTTGGAAAGAACAAGAAAAACTTATTTTGATGAAGCGGGTTATATTGGTTCCAAATGCTTACATCAGATTCAAATGCACATGCACCTCACTGGTAAAAAAGCGATATTTGTTAGAGCTGATCCGGACTTTGAATCGAATAGAATAATGTCTTTTAAATATATAATATACGCCAGTTTTGTTGATGATCTACTGAAAAATATTACTTGTTTTTTGGAAAAAGCAGTATTTAATAAAATTCAATTTGTGACGAGCTGACCCATTATTTTATTAAATAATTTTGAACATTGATAACACCACAAACTTTAAGAACAATATTATCTACTTTTTTTAATAAATTTAGATTAATACAAGTGTGTGGTTTTCAATAAACCTCTCAATATGGATTCACAAAGTATTTTATAAGGTGATTTGAAACGATTCTGATTGAAGAAAAATGAAATTCTAAAAATACACAAACAAAGTATGTTGACTTTTCAATGAATGATTTGAGTCTTTTTATGCTTTTCTGCCATTCAATTTTTTTTGCATCCCTATAAATAGAAATAAATGTTTTGTTAGATGTTTTAATTGTATTTAGTACTTTTACATTCTGGAACCGCACAATATTTATAGCTATACTCCTACTTTTTACTCTGGTTCTGGTCCATTGTGTCGAATAGTTTAAATCATTTCTAAACGTTCTTATTTCACAAATAACACACTGTTTAGAGTTTGCTAAAACGTATAATAAAAAATAATAAGCATATAAGCAAGCAAAGTACTGTTACTAGCTAAGTAGTCATCTAACCGACAACCGATCGGCGCGGTATCCGCTCTCTGAGCGAGAGATTTCATATGCGATGACGTCTCGCCTGAAATTCGGAGAGGAGCGCTGTTTAATGTTTATAATTATTTTAGGCGACTTAGGAGTCTCGCTGACGACTAATTTTTTGCACAGAGCCTTAAAGAATGTGCTTTTCCTACTGGTAGAATGAAAAAAAAAATTGTAAATGAGACCATTGTTGCATTTTCACCACAAATTTCATCAAAAGTTGTTGAGTTTGTTGGATGTTTGCATTTAAGCATGAGGTCGATCACTATGATGTGATTATTCAACTAAAATACGGTTGTCTGAGGGGAAGAAAAGACGCTTACAGGGAGATGTTAGGAGAAATCTCCCTTTCTGAATTTTTCAAATGAAAGCTATGTATGTGTATGTATGTGTGTATTTTGGGGTGCCATTAACTGAGACCTAAAAGATCTATTGTGCCCCCTTACTTCTACTCAGTTTCTGAGGAGAGTCTCAGAAACTAGTAGTTCCTTCAGTCCTATTTCCCGGAGGAATTTTGGGATGTCTGCAGGCTTCAACTTAGGCAAATGTTCCTCTTCTATCCAGTAATCTCCTAGGTGCTGTGCTCTAGGATTCTGAAGTGCTGTGCAGTTGGGAAGTATGTGGATGGAGGTTTCTTCTTCCATTCCACAAAATCTGCATTCTTCTTTCTCCACTATTTTGAGCTTTCTCAGGTGCTCATTCAGGCAACAATGTCCCGTTAGGATCCCCGTTGAAACTCTTAGCGCAGTTTTACTTTGACTTATGCATTCTTTCCATTTCAATATAGGTTGTAGTCACCTAGAAAAGTCTTTGATTGTATAAGCCCTCCCAGATCTTTCCAATGGTCAGATCTCCTCTTTTCCTCGGCTTCACTTATTTCTTCCAATATTACATTGGGGCTGATTCCGCAAAAGGGTTCGGGCCCCCAAAAAGGTATTTCAGTCCCCCTCTTTGCTAGTTCATCTGCTATTTCATTTCTTTCTATTCCAGTGTGTCCTGGAATCCATAGTAAGGTGACTATGCTGTTCTCGCCTAGTTCATTGAGCTTGTCTAGGCATTTCCACATTATTTTAGAACTGATTACACAAGAGAAATAGAAGCTAAATCCCCTCGGTGTAGCATAGGCTGTAGAATTTTATATTTTCTGAACTTGTGCGAAGCCGGTGCGGGCTACAAGTTTGATATGAAATCTCTATTTAATTGATAAAAATTTTTCCTCAAAATATAAGTTATCACCAAAATTTGGATGTTCCTATGGATTTTGTGTCAACGTAAAGTAAGAAAATGGTCGTCGTCTTCCATTTTATACAATTTCAGCTCCCTACATACTGAAATCGATGATACGATTATTGAAATCGGGAGCCATGATTTATCACCCCCTTCATTACATAAATAGTTTGGCAAAAACCAAAAAGCGGAGTAAGCAAACGCCAACATACAGGTTGCGAAAAGTCTTATCGCGACATTCGATTTATACAAGTACGACAAGGAAAATATGAGTGGAACTACTTGAAAGAGAGAGAAGAATAATTATGTGCAGTCGGCGATGGGCGTGTTTAGTTCCTTCTACCAAAAAAGTCCAGTGTCCAGTGCCCCCTCACTTTAACCGCTGTTGCCAGGAGCACAGATTAATTTGTACGAATGATATTTTTGTCTCGTTATCGTTAACTTTTTTTGCAGCTCATGCACTATTAGAGCAGCCGTACACTGACCACATATTTGCAGTCGAGACAACCACAAAAATGTGGTCACGTCAACTGCACCTTGCGGTTGAACCAGCGACATTTTTGTGGTCGACTTGCGGTCATATGAACCGCACGTGTAGTTAAAGCGACTGCAATCACATCACAGGGTGTTGAAATGTATCCTATATTTTTTGGTATCACGTGCCAGAGTCCATATGGATTTCGAAGAAGAAGCATTACTACTTCTTATGTTGAGAAGGAGAAGACGTAGGAAGGCACGATCGCTTTGGATACATCCACTTTTGGTTGCGCGAAGACGGGAAGGAAACTTTTATAATTTATTTGGCAAACTCCGGCTGGATGACAAAAAATTTTATAATTACTTTAGAATGTCAATCTGTTCATTTGATGAATTAATCAAAATTTTAAAACCAAAAATTGAACGTTGTGACAAAAATATTCTCCATTGCAAACAACTTGTCGATGCACTTGTTTAGGTATAAATGACTTCGAACGCGACGGTACAACGCGGTTCATACGACCACAAGAATGTGGTTCGTGTACGGCGGATGCAGCAGCGACCACTCGGCGGAGATCGACTGCAAATAGACTGCAAATTCCCGTTGTGAACGCCCGTGTACGTATGGTACAGTGTTTCTTATTGGTAGCTTGAGTTCGCCGAAACGCGACGGCAATTCTGTGGTCGGGTCGACCGCAAAATGTGGCTCGTGTACGGAGGTTCTTAGGTAAAACTAAACACTTTCATCCGGCAACAGTGTACTTTACAAAGAGAATTAACATTTAAACTTCCATTCCCTCATCTACTCGCTACAAACGTTGATCACGGTGGTAGCGCATGTCATTGTATTTGAAAATAAAACATTTATAATGCCTTGAAAAACATACTTACCTGCGAATAACTGCAAATCATAGAATGGTATTTTGGAGGTCATTCGGGTGATGCAATAGCTGATTTGTTTATTGTGGCATTTGAAAATCGCCCAATTCCTGTGAATAGAACCTACTCCCTAGTGGGGATAGTCTATCTGACACGCCCAACGCTGACTGACCACAACTATTCTCATTATCTCTCTTTCAAGTAGTTTTTCCCATATTTTCCTTGTCGTACTTGTGTAAATCGTATGTCTAGAAAAGATATTTCGCAACCTGTATATCATGGAAGCTGGGACTTCCATGGTATGATCTCCGTAACATTTGTATCCGAGTAAGAAAAATTTCACCAAAAAACGCCACTCGTTCCTAGATAAAACGTTGATATTATAACTTTTTCATTCGGGAGTGATCTCCCGTTTCCCATGAGCTATTTTTTGTTGAGATAATATATGACCACGTCAGACCCCTATTAGACTCGATACGGATTGGTCATTCTTCGGAACGGACACACATTTCAAATTGTATAAGCGATGTATAGTCGATAGTTCGTTACTTCTACTGTCACGTTATAACGACGGTCGTATTTCATGCTTACTGTTCCACTGTGTAGGAAATAAATCGGATTTTGTTTTTTTTTTTTTTCAATGTGCGAGATATTTGTGACCGCATTTTATGAACAAGCAAAGCTGGTGAAAGGGTTGTTTTTACTGGTCCCTTATCTTAGGCACACAACGATATTAACAAGTATTCGTGAAGTTGGGGAGGGTCAAGAATTAGCCCTCTGGATTGCTAGCTAAGAGAATTTTTTTTTAAGAAAACAAAATAATAAATAATAAGTAGAGGATAGCCGGGCAAAACGGGATACTTAAGGTTTGAAGTAGAATTTGAAAAAAGGTAGAACGTGTCGCGGGACACACGGTAGGAACTTTAGTTTCTTTTACGCAAAAGTTATGTAATACATCTGACGTTATAGATAAACAATTTGGTGGTTGAGTAGTAAGCACACCAGACTCTCACGCGGTAGACCCGGGTTCGATTCCCCGCGAGGAATTTTTTTTTATTGTTAATTTTATTTTTAAATGATCATTCTGCTTGATATTAATAACTACAACAGGTAGACGTTTGAAATATTTAGCAGAATATTCATTATTATAGATAATGGTACGGTACCCTCCATGAGGGAGTCCGACTGGCAACATCTACTTATAACAGCATCGTATATTTAAAAAAGGAAACCGTAGCATTATACAAATTGGACATTCGTTTACCACAAAATTAGTGGAAACATAAAATTGAATTATTAAATTTTTAATTTGAAGTTATATTACAGTTTATAGAAATTTTTATTTTCTAGATTTTTTCCTAAGTGGGTCGTAGAAACAATATGCTGCTCGACTCGTGTGGATTGTCCATATCGCATTTGAACGATTGAGCACTCCGCCTACGGCCTCGTGCTCCATCTTCGTCCTCGTGCGATATGGCCATCATATCCACACTAGTTGCACAAACTACAATTTCTTTCAAAATATGCCCTTTTACATTTAAAAACTACCTACCAAATGTCAAATCAATTTATCCATCCATTTTAAAGTTATCGAATCAAAACATTCAAGTTTTCAAAATTTCAACACCCTGTATTTCGAAAAGTAGCTAGACCCCTTAATCGCGCAAAAAAAATTATGGAAATAATAGTAAAAATTCATCCGAACAAATTCAAGTAGATCACTAGCACTGCGAATACCAGCTTTATAATAGAATTTCAATATAGCATCGGTGGTTCAGTGGTTAGAATGCTCGCATTGCACGCGGGCGACCCGGGTTCGAATCCGGGCAGCAGCATATTTATTATTATGAATCGCTGCTTCGTAAACGAGAGAGAGACTAAGGAGGCACAAGCACGCAAAAGCAAGGCACATAACGAAGCAATGTAACATAACGTAGCGTAACGTAACGCGTAACGGTCAGATCTTTTGCGTCGCGACCCCTGGTCGCTCAAACATAACCTGGCGTAAATAACTAAAGTTCCAAAAACCTGTAACTTTCAAGGTCTAAAAATAAGGCAATATCATTGTTACAGGACTAACTATTTATTAATATAATTTGAACTTAAAAAGATTAAGCGTTTTTCTTATATTAGAAAAAAAAAAAAAAAAAACGCAACTTACCCCATTATGCCCGTCGTATAGGGCAAAATGGGGTATGAAACTTAAAGCGAGAAAACTTACTGACAGAATTCACAAACAAGTACTGCTTCGTTATCTTCATCTTCAATTCCTGCACATGAATTGTGAGCACATTTATGGCAACTAAAACAGCTTATCCATCCCTCTGTAGAACTTGAATAAAAGTCTCCGCAGTAGAAGCAGTCAGTGTCACTATCATCGCCTTCTGAATTAGAGTCTACTTTTTTAGTTTTTTTCATTTTATATTTTTTATTTGTCTGGGATTTGCCTTCATCATCAGCTATCTTCCTTTTCACTGATTTCACCTTCTGCTTTTTTTCTTGAGCCAATTCCAGTTCTAGTTTATAGGGTGAGGACGTTAAAATGGCAGTTTTGCCCCTTTTTTTTGACACTCGTTTCTTGGATTCATTTACTTTAGGCACTGCTAAGATGGCTTTGGGACTTACGAACTCAAAACTAGTGTCAGTTTTTTTGCACGATCCTGGTTGAGGCTCAGGCGTCTTCTTTTTAATGAACGGTCCTGGTTGAGGCTCGGGCGTCTTCTCTTTGGACGACCCTGGTTGAGGCTCGGGCGTCTTTTCCCTAATAGACTTGTCCCCGTGTTGTTGAATAGCTTCTACTTGACTTTTAGGTGCACTGGGATCAATTTCTAAGTCAGTTGTAGCTGACGGCAAGAAATCTGCTTCAGAAAAAACGGCCATATTTACAGGCCACACACCGATTGCTTTAGTCTACCCCATTTTCCCTAGCATAATTAATTACGTCTAGATTTTTGGTATGTGACGAATGACCATCTAGCAGAAGCAGAACCCGTGAATCTTTTGAAACTCTAGGATACTCGACAAACTTTCTAAACCATGAAAAAAACAATGTCTTATCTATTCAACCTTTTTCATTAAGCTCAACCCATCCAGGCACGAGGTCATCCAAAAACCCCTGTTGCATTCGCTTTCGGGAAAATATTAGCATTGGAGGCATATAGGCTCCTGAGGCAGAGAAACAAATTTCAGCGGTGATAGTTTCACCCCTCTCGGTGGACGTAAGCGAACCAACTTGGCGTTTTCCTTTTGTAGCTATGATTTTAGAAGCCCCCTTTGGATTGATCGTAACTCCAGTTTCATCAACGTTGTAGATATTTTCTGGCGTTAGTTCATATTTCTGGACAGTTTCTTCCAACAGTTCAAAGAATTGTTGTACAGCCACCTTGTTAAAGCCCATCACACGGGCACCTGACGTAGCCTCGGGATTTCTAATTGACAAATCTTCATGCCTATTCTAAAATACTTGCATCCATCCTGTCCCAGCCATTTTATGATCTTTGTTAAGAGGGTGTTAAATCCGATTTTGATCAGCAAGTGCAAAGGCAAGTTGCCTACATTCTGTGATAGTCAGTCCAAACAATCTTGCTCCCATGTCTTTAAGATAATTAACAAGTTCTAGTAAAAACAGGCCTTTTAGCGCCTAAAACCTTTGCAACAGAATAACCCGCATTATCTCGTTGTTTTTTCACGTGACGCTCTAAAGTTGTCTGAGGAACAGCAAACGAAATCGCATCTCGATGGTAACCCATCTCACCACTTACCACGACATTCACAGCTTGTTGCATTGTTTCTATTGACCACTTTTGACGATCAGTCTTCCTTTTGTAGGTAAACACCATCTGAAAAAACAAAATCAAACATATTTTTTTATGACCTATTTATTACAATAAATACATACCATTGGGCAAAACAGGGTATCGATAGATAGGGCAAAACAGGGTACCCCATTTTGCCCTACCTATTGGTACCCCATTTTGCCCAATGAGAAGATTTTTAGGTTATGACCTATTTAATATATTAGGTACAAGTTTTTCTTTAACACCATTCCAAATAAAGTATTTGAGAAACATTCACTTTTAGTTGGTGATAATGTTATTTAATAATAAATTGGTTTATTGGTATTTACGATGCATTTATTCTCAAACGATATTATTAAAACTTTGTTTACTAAAAACGCACATGTGCAACTCACAACGATCGAGTAGCATCTATTGATTTCTGCTTTATGACAGAGGCCGTATACATGCATTTTTTAATATAATTTTATCAATGTCGTATAGATGGAGCCAGTAGTATTGAAAAAATACTGGGTACCCCGTTTTATGTGCATACCCCGTTTTGCCTGGCTATCCCCTACCTTGCAATGTGGTTGTTACGGGGTGGTATTCGACGTGGATCGGCCTCTCAACTGATGGTGTTGCTGGTCACTCGGAGGGTCATCTTACAGGAATAAAACAACTACCTGTAGCACTGGGATACGTTCTATTTATTACTTAAACTTACTACTATACATTATACTACTTATTACTTATGAATTGTGATATTCATATTCTAACAACATTTCCAATATAAGCGAAAAAACGCGCTATCCCAATAAAAACCGTTCCTGGAACGTGCACTTCACTGGATTCCATTTCTAGTAGACTATCATATCGTTGGAATGTCATAAAATGAAATATTTCATTTCACATTTTGCCACAGATATGATCTACTATGAATGGACCTTAACAAAAATTTTGCAGTCTTAAACTTCAAAATAACTTTTGATTGTCTAGTTGTCAAATTTCTTCTGTTGTGTCAGTTAGGGATAAAAATTAATTTATACTTATTTTTTCTTGACAACGGTAGCTGGAACGCTACCGAAACGTTGAAATAAAGAATTTAAAAATATTGTGGTTCAATTTCCCAAGAAATTAAAAAAAGAATGAATAATATACCACAAGGAACATACAGAAGATATCTAACATTAACATTAACACTAATATTAATAGTTTTTAAAACACTATCGTTTGCATATTTATACAACAAGTCAAGTTCGTCATAAGTAAATATAAATAATACTATTTATGTTTATTTCACGCTCTGAACTTGACTTCGTACGTGCGACCTTCCTACTTCTATTTATGTAACGATTCAACGTTCTTATGATTTATTGAAATCAGCTTCAAGGGAATTTATGTCTTTTATTTAAATATTATTGTTAACTTATTATATTGACCAAAAGGCATCACAACCTACTTGAGGTTATTCAACTTCATTACTAACATGATATCTTTCCCAGTTTCTTTGGCCTTTTTCGAATCGTTTTTGCAAATAGCAAAGTTTTCCTCCAGGTATCTGGTAAAATAGAAAATACAAGTAGCTAGAAAGTATAAGCTTCACATCGACCCACCATTAAATGAAATACCATAATATAATATAATTTTATTATATAATAATTTTTATTGATTGAACAATGGTGATCGATTGCTTATAAATTCGAGTATAGTGATTTGTAGAGAGTCGAAACATTGGAAATTCATTACAAACTGCAGTTTTGTAGTTAAACTAACTTCCAAAAAACACTCAGTTGCCACTTGCTTCTTAACACAGTGATTAACAAGTGATATATTTGAAAGTAGATGCCATAAATATAAAATCATCAAGGTTTCAAGTTGTAGTTTTGTTAGCAAAATTAGTTACAATGAGCTCTTTAACTTTTTGAATCATAATACTCAACATACCTTGTAGAACACATTAATTATATAAATTCCGTATAATTGTAATGAACATAACCATAATAATCTCCTTGATGTTATAAGACTCAATTTAAACAAAATTGTGTATTCGGGGAAACGGCAACCGGTCCTAGAATATTAATTAACTATACGTTGAAGGTTTATTAGTTGTCTTTGGAATCATCTGGAAGCAACTGCTTTGGGAACTGAAGCAGGAACACCTATTAGTGACTAATTGAGATGCTGTCTAATGAAATTGTGAGCATCCGTGAGATGCACATATGTGCCGGATTACACTTTGAAATTTAATTTCCGAATATCTTACTGACGTGATTACAAGAGTAACTTTTAATTCACTTGTCCATTACTTTAGTTTATTGAAGACGGTAAAGTTTGTGTTACAAAATGATAGTCATCGTCTTTATTTCAACATATACCTACCAGCTACTGAAAATTAAAGACTTCCAGAGACGATTTCTGTAGGAGAACGCGGGGCTGGAAGTTTTCGGGTTAAGCTGTTCTCTTAGTATGGTAATAACTCTATAAGGAGATGACACGTTAAATGCACTAACTATTTTAAACTTCAATAATGACATTGGTAAGGTATCGTAGTGCTGAAGTATGTTAATGTTTTAAATGAAACCAACTATTTGTACTTACTACCACTATTCAATAGAAAATTTTGAATGTATGGTAATAATTATTTCGGAATAGACCAGAATGAAAAAAGTTATATTTGATGTAATGCTCACCTGATTTGTACTACTTTGGCTAGACCAGAGAGTCTGAAAGAGGAAACTTCTAAGCCTATGTCAGTGCAATTGTATGGCGAATGTGTGGATTTTTGTACTGAGTGATGAAAAGCCAACGACAAAAAATTACATGAAAGATTCAGTCCCGAGGCTGATTGGGTACTTGAAAAGAGGTGGACTGAAGAATGTAATCCAGATTCAGAGGACCACAATAGATCTGAAAAGATCGGAGTGGAAATGGCTCATCAAATATAATCTTATCTAGACCAAATAGTGACTTCGAGACATGAGAACCGATAAACTGAAGTTGACTGGTCTACTGGATTTATGAATAGGATCCTTGTTTTTTCGATAATAACTTCAAGCAGCTAGTGTGAGACGTTCATCTGCATTTGAAAGGCATAGTGTGGATGAATTTTCCACTATACAAAATTTGGAAGCTCATCTGTAGTGGATATCTTACAATATCTTGCTGCTTCTTTTGAATTTTGCTGTACATAACATACATACCACACAAGATTTTAGAAATGCTGGCATCATTTGAGACAACTTGAGCTATTCTCATAGTTTGTCGACATAATCCAAGCAGAATAATTTGACCGAAAGGTAGAACAGTTTGCACCAAAGTAACGCTGAATGATCAGCTCCGAATTTTAACAAAAAAAAAAACTCCTGGGTAATTAGTTACTGGTTCGTGGATCCCCTCATTTTCATACTAAACCTCAATGTTATTTGGAAACCGTAGCCTACAACCCCGCTCTTTCCCACAATTTATCAACAAAAAAATGTATTGTTTATCTAAAATTTGTAGCAAGGCTTTAATCAATAATTCATTTCAACAGTTCGTTCGATCTTATGATACTCAAGCATGGTTTGATTACTGAATAAATTTATTACCAGCTTTATAATCAATTTAAACATTGTACAACGAATTTACATTTCAAAGTATTTAAACTATCCATTTCCACAAATCCAGAGAGTATTAAATGTATTTTTTCCACGAGACCAACAAATGAATACAATGAATTTGCTGTAGTAATTTATTAACTATTTTTTTATAAAATACACTATATAATATATTATATCGTCCAACCAACACATCGGTTGGGAAAAGTCCTTCAAATATCATTTCAACGTTCAATCACCAAAAACACAAATTGTAGCATCTGCCCACTTCGATTTAAATGACAATATCTTCATCCGACTTCCTACTAGATCAATTTATCGAATCTTCCTCCAGAAACGCCAACGTCTCAGTGATAATGGAATTCTGAATTGCCTTCTACAAACTTCAGATCTTATATCGGCTTATCTCTTCTTCAACTTCCACACTCGAACCGCTGCAGCAGACACCTCTTTCAAGTATTGAGTTCTCAATTATTTTGAATTCAAAAACACGAAGAACTCATCTGAATGCTATTACAATCACGGGCTAACATACAAAAAGCCACATATACAAAGCATCTATCTACTTATGTGTGGTAAGGAAGATAGGAAACATTTTTATGGTTATACAAGGGTTATTAGAACAATGGTAACCTATGTAGTGTGGTGGACAGAGACTTAGCAAGACGGGGCAATAAGAATGTTGAATGACAAAGAAAGGCTAGTATTGAGTGTTACGGGAAGTATAAGAACCACTCCTATAGCGGCGATGGAATCTCTACCAACACTGCACAAATACAAGCAAATACAATTATGTGGCAGTTCATTGGCATAACGGCAACGGGAAGGGATTCCACCACTCTTACAAGTGGAAGCAGCCTGGTATTCTGACTACTTAAGAGGGCGTAGGATTCAGGTTGATGAAGATCAAACAAAGGATAGCTTTCTCAGTAATCCCTTTGAAGGATGTCACAATTTTCAAAGTGGAAATGGCGCCAATCCTCCACTGTGCAATGGAAATTGATGGAAAGCATGAACACATCATTGAGTTACCATATTGACCAATTCTTAGCTTATATAGGATTGTGTGCGTGCTCCGAATAATCCGGAAAACCGTAACAAGAGGACGGTAGGTCAAAAAGCCATAAGAGACATTTATTTATTTATTTATTTTATTACAGAAGCAAACATGTTTCCCTTATTCTATGAAACTATGGTTACCAAATATAACTTAATACAACGCATGCATATTGCTTATGAGACAAAAACGACTGAATGTACGCATAAGACTAATTCTCTAATATTAAATCTGCAATAGATATTTTAAATTGACTCAGAGTAATTCCTAGCAGTCCAGTGTCTAGATTATCACTTAAGCTATTGTATAGCTGACATATTTTATCTAGCGAGTTTATTGAAGGTGTTAAGATGTTACGTTTTTTTGTTGGTCTAAACCTTTAGCATAATAGACAACGTTCATGTAGTTTTGTTCATAATTAAGTAAACATTCCTACCTTAAAGTTAAGTTAAAGTAGCTTTTAAGTCCCCAATTTTTAGTTTTATTGGTAACTAATCGATTCAATTCCATAGTAGTCAATTCATACCTCTCCAATTTTATCAATATGAATAGAAAATATCGACTCTCAATAGAATTACTTTCATTAGCCATTTAGTAAACAACGTTCCGAACAGCTGATCCTACTTCTGTCACCCGCATAATGATTCTTCTTTTACGAACTTTCAGGGGACTGTGGTCCGATACGCAAAGTTATCTATGGTCGTGGTATTCGTGGGTAAATAGTATAGTGTAACATTTCGTCAATAGTTATAGGAAACTTGGGGATAGTGTAGGATAGGGTTTAATTTGTGTTTGGACAATAGATGTAAGTACGGGATTTTAGTACGCTATGATCAGGTAATTCATACCCGAGATCGCGGAACATGTCTGCTCCGTACAGCTCGAATGAGGGTGACCCTCGAACAGAGTTTTGTTCTGACAGTTGTCGAAAATTGTAGACGTGGCCTTTTTGGTTTGGTGTGTTAGAAGTGGCGAGAAGTGTGCCGGAGCCCCTTTGAAAAAAATATACCAATATGAATGATCCACATTCATCCCGTAGGGGGATATGGTTTTAAGGGGTAGTTTGGTTTGAGGGAGAAGGGAATGGAGTGCAGGAAGTTGGTGAAATAGTATTTGCTCCCCAAACCTCATCTGTGAGAGGCAGATGGAGTATTAATCCCAGGCACACGCCATTTTGTTGAAGGTAGGTCACTTTACTTTTAAACTGGATATATCAGCCCCGTTGTGGCATGGTTGCAGATAGTGATGTTAGATTATCGTTTGTAGATCTTGCTAAGGCCTTAATCACCAGTAGCAGCACAAGGAAGACACCCTATTTTGGCCCAATAGGTAAGACATATTGTGTTTCGGATTCATTATACCTATTAAAGTTCAGCATAATTGTGCGGAGGAGGTTACTTCACCTGATTATGCGTTGAAGCGTTGCTTGTATATAATTTGTTGGGGAAAATATTTCTTTTTAAGAGGTAGTTAACTTAAGGGTTTGGGTTATGGATTTTATGGGTTTCATATTAGAGCCACTATCGTACAGATAGTGCAACAGAAGTTAGTTTGATTCTTTTAATTGGGAAGATAAAAGAAGGTATCATTCTATTCAGGTAGAAAGGGAAGTAATAGGGGTGTATGAATATTGAACCCAAGTTACAACACTAATTAGTGTCTTTTATAGGGTTTGGCTTAGTTTTGTTATTGGCTCAGCAGTTTTGACGTCGTCTCACTTCGCTAGGTTTCGGTACTCGGATCCTGGCTTCCTAATGGATTAATTTGGCTTTGGAAGTCTCCAGTTCCAGTTTTATCCGGTTATATGGATTATTGAGGTTCTGGTTATGCTGGAATTCCGTTTATTGATGGTTGCGTAGATGCTGTCCCAACTAATCATCTGAAGGCTTAAGTTTTGAGTCAATGAGGGTCATCAAGGAGTGACCACCAGACCGGACATTGGAATAACTACTTGAGGATGGTCAAGTATTATCACCAGCGGGTGAAGACACGCAAGTTTTAGTTTAAGTTAATTCTTTTCCGGGTTTTTTTTTATTGTATTATAGATTATTTACCAGTTTATATCTGAATTTTTCGCTAGACCATTTGTGAACGTACAAGTGGCTTGTAATTTCTTTTATTAAGATCGCGGTTGTTCATTATTCTCGGCGAAGGTAGAACGTTGCGTCTGAGCTCAAACGGATCGTGTCCTTAACGCTATTTGGTTTTCCCACATCATTATTACATTTATAGGTATATTATTTTATAAGCCACGGTATGGATATTTGCTAAAGGTAAATATGTGAGATATAAACAAACAGGTTTTCATTTTCATAATTATCAGAAGTTACTTACATTTAAACCGGGTTCTGGTTCAAATCCTTCTAAGCATTGTATCATTAAAGTTTGGGGTTAACGGGGCATAAGGATTTATATATTTTTTGTTGTGTAGGATAATTCAAGATTAGCCTATTATTATTGTTGTATTGGATACATATTGTATTTTCACGTGGGTTAGGGGTATTACGGGATTTTAAAATTGTTGAGTAGTATATAAGTAGATTTGTAGGACTTGCGCAAGCGTCCTCTATCGAAGACCTTATCTGAGACTACTGTAGTCTCCATTTCAATCTCTGTCAAACCAAACCACCAACTAGTAGATAATTATATAAATATTTATTTTTACTTGAGTTATTGTGTTTGATTTATTTAGTATATTCCTAACTGGGGGTAAACTACGGTTAGGGACGTAATCATTGGTATTTTCTCGGGTACGGTTTACCTGGCGCCTTGGGTTTAGATAACTTTTATTGATTGTTCGTTACCAGCATACGAACCTCCCTTCTTCGACTTGGAGTCTAGCGGGTAAAATACCTTGTGGCACAGATCGGCCTAACGATCAGCTGGTAACTTTAGTGTTTTATAGTAATTTTTGTTGCGAGCCACAAGTTCGATCTATCCGTCAATGATAGGTCGCTAATGTAATATTGGTGAGTGCTGTCGTGCACGAAGTTCGATTTTACGTTACATTTTTGGCGCCCAACGTGGGGCATTGCGTCGCGAAGTTTTTCGGTCATAGCATTTTTTTTGTTGTTGGTGGTTTGACTAACTTAGTTAAAGTTCTTTTAAAACAACTTACGGATTCGTAGTAGATTTAGATTTTGAAAAATAAATTTTGTCAGCTAGTTGGATTTGACCAGAACAGGTTCTGAGATTTGTTTATAGTTTGAGATATCCGGAACTTATTGCTTGACAAATCGATAACTTAATCAGATTGTGGTAAATAATTAGTAAATAAGGATACTTGTATATTATTGCATTTAGTGAACTAGGTAGAGGATACTCAGGGAACGTGTATTAGAATACGTTACTCCACTGACACTAATAGGCATTGACAGCTTGAGACACTGATTTTAGTTGTAAAGCGGGTATATACTATTACGTGATGGCTTCGTATAATTTTAATATAAATAGACTTAGTCAAGATGAATTGATTTATGAGGTGAAAATAAGGGGGGTAGCTACCGGAACTGTCGATGAAATGAGGAAGAGTTTGGCTATGGCTCGACGGTTAGAGAAGACAGGCGAAAGTTTCACGCATCCAGCTTATCCCTACAAACCTGAAGAGGACATACAGGCTGTACAAGCGAAATTGGATGAATTGACACCGCTGGTCGCCGATTTTAATGACACAATATCGAGTGGAACCTTCAAGAAGTATGAGTCAAAATTACATCATGCACTCTACAGGATGGATCACATTCCGGAAGACAAGACCGAGCGTCCGATTCTAAGGTCGAGAGCATTGACATTATTGAACGACCTATACCAGAAGGCAGCAGATCCCAGGATTTCGGAAGACGTACCACCACAACTTAGCTTACTGCAACAAACTAGTTTCGACGCGAACATTGATCCCCGTAGGAGGTCATCGGGCACATCATTGAGTCCCGCTCGTAACGAACATACTGTAGCACCTCGTGCCTCTACTTATGTTACACCGTTGTTACCCAATAAATGGGATTGTAAGTTTTCGGGAGATAAGAAAGGTTTATCGTTAAGCGCATTTTTAGAACGCGTGGAGGAATTGCGTATTGCACGTCATGTTGAAAAAGAAACGTTGTTAGAATCGGGAATAGATTTGTTTACTGGTAGGGCCTATCAATTTTATCTGGCTTATAGGGGTGAAGTTTCATCATGGGATGAATTGGTCGTGTTACTGCGAGAGGAGTATCTGTCTCCATCTTATAACGAGAAGCTTTTCGAGGAGATCCGAAGGCGGACACAAGGCCCGGATGAATCTATCGGACTTTATTTAGCTGTAATGTCTGGGTATTTTAATAGGTTAACTTGTACGGTGTCTGAGGAGGTTAAGCTCAAGATATTGCTCAGAAATATAGCTCCGTTCTACCAGAACCAGTTAGCGTTAGTGGACGTCACCTCAGTGTCACAGTTACGAGAATTAGGTAGAAAACTTGAGGCCAGAAAGGAGGCGGTAGAGAACTTCGTTCCACCTTCTCGTAAATTGCATGTCTTAGAACCAGATTTAGCTTATGTTCAAGTGACGGAGGCAGTAGACAATCTTGCGATAGCTAGCACATCTTCAGTAGCAGTCCCGAGAAGTGATGTGAAACAGGTCATCTGTTATCATTGTAAGCAGCCAGGTCACTATGCTAGGGGATGTCTTAAGAAGTTTTGTTATAAGTGTAAGTTGGAAGGAGTGACAATTAAGTCGTGCCCAAGATGTAATAAAAAAGAGGGAAACGACAACCGACATGCGTAGGTGATCGAGGTAGGCATGTCGATCAATCCTTCTCGGTCGATAGATTCAAAGTCTTAGTGGATTATGTTATTGAGCATGCGTCGGCAGATGAAAGGCCATACATCACTGTAAATGTTTTAGGTAAGTCTCTATTAGGATTGCTTGATTCCGGAGCATCTCGTTCTTTAATAGGTGGAAAGGGTTTGGCTCTCATTCACGAGTTAGGATTAAAAATAGATAAAAGTCGTCAGACAGCTTGTATAGTAGGTAACGGGAACCGTTGCAGTGTTGCTGGAGTTGTGGAGCTGCCGATTACACTCAAGGGTCGGTTCAGGGTGATTGAAGCCATTGTAGTACCAGAGATTCCTCATTTGTTAATATTAGGGATAGATTTTTGGAAAATCATGGATATTGTGCCAGATTTGCGTCATGACGAATGGAAATTTTCCAGCGAGCCAGCAGTTTTGAATTCAGTGGTTCATGTTAATGGACAAACACAGTTGTCATCTTTGGAAAGAGCCAGGTTGCAAGCCGTTGTAGATAGGAATAGGACTTTGATGGGTGAAACCTTAGGATGTACTAATCGGGCAGAACATGTCATTGTTACCAATAGTGCTCCAATTAAACAACGCTACTATCGTGTCAATCCGGTGGTTCAGAAGCAGATTGACCAAGAACTGGATGAAATGCTGAGGCAGGGTATCGTTGAACCTAGTAATAGTCCCTGGGCGTCACCGATTTTACTTGTGAAAAAGAAAGATGGTAGGTTCAGATTTTGTGTAGATTTTAGGAAGTTGAATTCAGTAACCGTCAGAGATAGCTATCCGCTACCATTAGTTTCAGATACATTAGACAAATTGAGAGATGCAAAGTATTTATCTAGTATAGATGTTAAGAGTGCTTATTGGCAGGTGCCAATGGCAGAAGAGTCGAAACAATATACGGCTTTTACAGTTCCTCATCGGGGGTTATTCCAGTTTCGTCGACTTCCGTTTGGTCTTCATAACGCCCCTGCTACGTGGCAGCGCTTAATTGATAATGTGTTGGGTCATGATCTAGAGCCCTATGTTTTTGTATATCTGGATGATGTCGTCATTGTTAGTCAAACTTTTGAACAGCATTTGCAGATTTTAGAGGAGGTTTTCCGCCGCCTTCGGGAGGCGAATATTACCATCAGTTCAGAGAAATGTCAGTTTTGCAGACCAGAGATGAAGTACTTAGGTTTCGTTGTTGACCGTAATGGTATTCATGTTGATATTGATAAGGTGAAGTCCATGCTTGATTTACCAACACCCAAAAGTGTTACAGAGGTTCGTCGTTTGGTAGGTACATTTTCGTGGTACAGGCGTTTTATTCCGGAGTTTTCGTCTATCATCACTCCGATAACTAGTCTACTTCGTAAGGGGGCTAAATTTGAATGGACAGAGGCATGCGCCGAGTCGTTTAGGGTTATCAAGGAAAGGTTAGTAGCGGCACCCGTGCTTAGTTGTCCGGATTATTCATTGCCTTTTGTTGTACAAACTGATGCTTCAGGTCACGGAATCGGCGCAGTGCTTTCCCAACCCCACCCTGATGGAGAACGTGTCATTTCGTATTTAAGCAGGTCGTTGACGCGTCAAGAGCGTAATTATTCTACGACGGAACGAGAATGCTTGGCAGTGTTGTGGGCTGTCGAGAAGTTGAGACCCTATGTCGAAGGAGTACAGTTTACAGTCGTAACTGATCATTATAGTTTATTGTGGCTTCAGAATTTGAAGGATTTGAGTGGACGTTTATGTCGATGGTCGGTTCGTCTCCAACAGTACGATTTTAAGGTGGTCCATCGTAAGGGTAAATTGAATGTCGTACCTGATATGTTATCTAGAGCCGTTCCTATAGTTGATAGTGTCAAAAATGTTTTAGTAGATCTTAGTTCCGACGAAAATGTAGATAGTACCTGGAAAGTGGAAGATGACAAGTGGTACCAGCTGATGATGGATAGGGTGTGTAAATCTCCAAAGAAGTTCAGTAATTGGCGGTTGGCTAATGGTCGTCTATGGAAGTATGTAGAACCGTTGTATTCAGAGTTGTCTCCTCCGTCTGATTCATGGAAATTAGTTGTCCCCAGAGTCGAGCGTAAATCAATTATTTTAAAGGCCCACGAGCCAGCTACTGCAGGTCACCCCGGCATTTTTAAAACCTTTTGTAGGGTAGCCGAGAAATTCTATTGGCCAAAGATGCGGAGCGACGTTGCTAAGGTTGTTAGACGTTGTCGAATCTGTGCCGAACACAAGGTGCCACAGTCCGTGCCAGTAGATAAGATTGCCTCCCATCCTAAAGTAGGGCGGCCATGGGAAATGATCTGTACGGATCTCATGGGACCTCTTCCTCGATCAAAACAGGGAAATAGCTATATTCTAGTTGTTACTGACTATTTGAGTAAATTCACGTTAATGTGGCCTCTTAAGAAAGCTACAGGTGTAGCAATTTGTCGTAAAATCGAACAAGAAGTATTTTTAGTTTTCGGGGTACCGCGTACCATCATTTGTGATAATGGGGTACAATATCGTAGTAAGGATTTTAGTAATTTAGTTAGTAAATATAATGTTAACGTTAAGTTTAGCGCACTCTATAATCCACGGGCAAACCCGACGGAACGGGTTAATAGAGTTATTAAGAACATGATTTCCATGTACGTATCAGACAATCACAGGTCCTGGGATGTAAGGTTACCGGAAATAGGCAGTGCACTACGTACAAGTACTCACGAGGGTATTAGTTTAACTCCGTATTTTGTTAATTTTGGGCGTAACATGATGTTGTCGGGAAAGGATTACGAGGAGAAAGATCTAGTGGGTGTTGAGGATGGTACACAGAAAGGAATGTTGAGTCGTAATGTACATTTCAAACAGATGTTTTCAGACATTAAGGAACGTTTGGAGTTGGCGGCAGAGAAGAGTTGTGATAGATATAATCTCCGTCGACGTCACATCGAGTATTTACCCAACCAGTTGGTTTGGCGCAAGAATTATGTTCTCTCTGATGCCACTAAATATTTTTCGAAGAAATTAGCGCCGAAGTACGTAGGACCATTTTACATCAAGAAGAGGATTTCACCATGGACTTATGAATTGAGGGATGACAAGGGAGTCTCGAAGGGTATCTGGCAAGTTAAGGATTTGAAGACAGGTCCAGATTTGGATGAGTCCCTATCGTTTAGTCAATAGGAAGAATTTTTGCGCACTTTATGAACGCCGTAGTACTGTATCATAATAATATCGCCGTTGTACATAGTACTGAGTAATAAGATCAACAGGTCGGTGAATATAAGATCGCTGTCTCAAGCTGTACGGTGTCATAGTGGTTAATTTAAAGGATCGGTTTAAGGTGGTACAAGGGAACGTCTCTAAGCTAGTGTAATAAGTGTGGAAGGAACGTCGCGTTGGTTGAGATACACATTGTGTGTCTGTGGGTTGGGGACTTTCGGTTGGACAAGTCCAAATCAGGACTCA